>QGDG01000045.1:124912-265386 GCA_003268315.1 Stemphylium lycopersici
TCCCCCCCCCCCCCCCCCCCCCCCTTCACGCTTCGGGCTCAACATTAACATCGACACCATACTCATCCACAACCCACGCGCAAAACCTTTCCCACTTGCTCACCCACTCCTTCAACCGCTGCGCCCTAACCCCCTTGCCAAACATGCCATCCTTGACATCCTGTGTCCACTCCTTGGCGCTGTAATCATCCAGACTAGCCCAGCGCACGCTATTCTCCGCCAGCGAGCCCAAGCCCTCGAGGCCCAGATTCTCCCACCCTTGAAGCGCCTGCCAGAAGTCATGCGACATGCCCTCTGTCCCCTGACCCAGGATGGTTGGATCGTCGTTGCACAGCGAACAAGGGACGCCTCTGGCCAGCAGGGCCGGAAGTGGGTGACTCATGATGCTTCCACAGAGTCTCAGCACTTCATTGCTCACCGGGCAGCTCTCGACGAGGATCCGCTTCTCCTTGACCATGTCGATGAGCAAGGGGTGCTTGTACAGGCTGAAGCCGTGGCCGATGCGCCGCGTGCCGAGGACGATGGCGTCGAAGAGGTTTTCGTCGACCGAGTCGCCGTCGCCGAGCGTTTCGCCCGCGTGGAAGAAGAAGGGGATGTCGACGCCCGATTGGGCGCAGGCTTTGCGGAACCAGAAGAGTTCTGGGGCGAGGTCCGAGAGCGGGCGGCCGAGATCTTCCTGGCCGACGAGGTCGTAGCCGGCGATTATTTCGGGGAACTCGAGTTTCATTTCTATGCATTGTTTCATGCCTGTTGGCGTTTAGTAAGGGAGAGGGTTGCGTTGGGCTTGGATGGGGGTGATGAGGAGAAACGCACTTTCAATGACTTGTTTCTTGCCGAATTGGCGGATGGTGGTCCAGATCATGCGCGCGCCCCAAAAGTCCTTGCCTTCGTCGCTGGCTTTGAACTTTTCAATCTCGTCGGCCATGTGCTCGAGCATGTGGAACCAGTCTTCGTCCCATGTCTCTTTGCCGAGGCTGCGGTATGGCGTGTAGAATGCGGAGCGCATGTCGACGTAGTAGACGCCGTCGTCGAGTAGCTGTTTGCACATTTTGCGGATGAACTTGCGGAAGATGGGCTCGTAGTAGATGAGGGAGCCGAGGATGGGGAAACAGGACATGAATTTGCGCCATACTTGGTTGGGGCCTTCGTGGTGGGAGAGGTGCTCTGATGCGGTGATTGTTACACGAGACCGGATCCATTCGATAAAGGCTTCTTTGCCTCCGTCTGGGAAACTGTCTGCGGCTTGGTTGACGGGGATGGGCGTGTTGGCGGTGTAACCGTCACTCCAAATCGAGGCGTCGGTCTTTGCATCTTTTGAGTAGGTGAAGGAGAAGCCTGTCTTCCGCCTTGTCTGGGCATCGATGATGGGCTCGTCGGCGATCAAGCAGACTCCCTCGGTAGTGAATGCTTCTTTGAGTGCCCAGTCAAGATCAACCATGGCTTCCAGGTGGCAGTGCAGCAGTGCACCCTTTGGCATCTTTCTTACTATCTGCCACAATTTGCTCTTTTCCATGCGTTCCTTGGCGAGGGAGAACATCATTCCCGGAAACACATCGACGTGGTCGGTCAGGAGGCTATCCTCGTACTCCTTGGTCCACAATGTTTGCTGCTCCTCAAAGCGGATCTGGGATACAATGGCGCATGCTTCCTGGGCCATGGGCGACAGGTTCTGACGAAACAGATAGTCTGAAAGTTGTCAGGCTCCTCGTCCCGAGACATGGGTGCGATGGGCTGGTTCACAAACCACTTCGCTGTCTCTTCTCTTGCTGCACAAGCGCATCTCTGCCTTGTAAATACTTTTGGATGAATGGGTCGCTTAGGCTCGGGACACCTTCGGCCTGCGCCCACTCCTCGTCGCTGGCAGGCTCGTTGGTCGTCATGCTGGTGCTTGAGTAGTGGCAGTGACGAGAAAATCAACGCCAGAGAAAATATCGACGAGAAAACATCAAGTGAGGGCGTTGGTCTCGGTGCATTCCGCTGCTTCCTTCCTGAAGCGCGCTAGTCGGTGCTGACGTAATGGGCTCTGGCCTTACCCAAAGCAGCGCGCCTCCACTGAAGGAATGCGACGTCGGCAGGAGTAGCAGGCAGTCGCAGGCGGTAGCAGGCAGTAGCAGGCAGTAGCAGGCAGCAGTAGCCGCTTGGACATATGGGCGGACAAGAAACAACGCCCCCTAGCCCTTCCTAGCACCATGACTCTGTCCCCAAAGGCTATGAGCTCATGTGTCTTGTCGTGTCGACGATCCCACGCGTTATCACGCGTTGGGTCCTTATCGATTGGCTAGTGCGTCGCCCCCGCGCATGCTTCGGCGCCGCAACAGTGCGAATGATGCTGTGCACGGCCGGCTACCATGGCATAGCACATCATCTGCATCCGTACTGCACCTGCACCTGCACCTGCACCTGCACCTGCGCCTGCACCTGCGCGCTAGGCCTCCAGACGTCGTCTTGTGATTAGCCGACAATCATTCACAGCCTCTGCTCGCCACTGAGCCTCACATCGTCACTAATCCGGTTCTGCCTGCCCATACTGCTCTTCTACAAGTCCCGACATTCACACCACCGCGGCCAGTGAAGGGCCGAGACTTGGCAGGCACAACTCTGCATACCCGTGCTGATACAGTAAAGGCGCCCGGCCCTCTGCGACCTCCACAAGGCCTGCTCCCCACCGCCGACCACCACTTATGGAGCCGTTTCTCTCCCAGCGATAGGCGCTCGAGTTGCCTACAGTCCACGGATCCCTGCCACTGCCATGGCCTTCTTTTCCGCGCTCTCGAGCTCCATCGGCCGGAAGCTGCTCCTCTATGGGCTGCGCCATATCGACATACTCGACAAGGATCCCGCCGACTTTGTGAGCGTTGACGTCGGGAAGCGGACCACGCTGGAGGTCCGGGATGTCGGGCTGCACATCAAGGCATGTCGCGAGGGCATGAGCATTGTACGATTGAACATGCTAACAAGAGGCTACAGAAACTCGTGGCACTGCTGCACCTCCAGCTACCCCCCGAGGTCCACCTCTCCAAAGCGCGCGCCTCGCTACTCCGAGTTACCTTTGTCCTCGACTTCGGTGTCCCCCAAATATCCATCGAGGTAGATGGCATACAAGTGCAGGCTAGATTGGTCGACCATGTCGGAGAGGCCCTTTCCCCGCCATCCGCCCAGCAGCCCGTGCCATCGCAACCCTCCCCGCCTCGGCCACGAGCCTCGCCTCGGCCTACCCGGGACGACCGAAGCGATGCCGGCTCTGACCATGACGAGCATGTACCAACAGTCGATGAGCTAGCCAAATCATTCATAAGGGCGGAGCCTGCAGAGGAAATACGCGAGTTGCAAGAGGAGCTGGCATCCCAGTCGCCATATATGCAAGACGAGCTTTCGTCCAGCGACGATGGCGACGAAGGGACCGCGGGCATGGGCGCTCCGCTTGCACTCCCAGCCTATCTGAAGAACGTGTTGAACACGGCCCTGGATCGCCTCAGTATTACCGTGAATGACATCCACGTCGAGGTTGAGGACCAATCTTCGAAAGATGCTCCAGATGCATCGAGATCGACCCAAGCTTCACCCGTGTCACTCAACTTCCACGTCGAACGCGTGGCGATTGACTCTATGTCCTCCAAAGATGTGCGTGTACAAGTAGCTTCAACAACGCCCTTCGACGATACCAAGCTAGGGAAGCGGAGGATGCGCGTGGAAAACATCTGCGCACGTCTTGTATCTGATATGGAAAACTTTGTGTCCTTGTCGAGGTTTTCGCAGCCGCCATCGCCAGTCACAAATCGGTCACAGGCTTCGATTGGCCAGAAAGCCCCGAGCGAGCCTTCAGCGAGTCGCATGTCTATGCGATCTACCCGTGAAGAAGAAGAGGGGGAAGGAATGCCAGAGCCGCCAGGGTCGCCAGAGCCGCCAGAGCCGCCAGAGGCCCCAGAGGCCCCAGAGGCCCCAGAACCACCGGTAGATGGGATTCCAGCCAGCCCGATTCCTTCGCCTCCGCAAGCACCCACAACTCTGCGCGAAGAGACTGTTTCGCCAGTCCCACCCCTACCGCTAAAATCCCCATCCCCTAAGCCACCATCACCCAAACCTCCCTCGCCTGAGCCCCCATCGCCCGAGCAGCCCCGGCTAAACCTATCTGTGCATACGGTAGACGACGATCGTTTTGCAGATGCTAATTCTGACGATGGACTAGATGATCGCTCTGTGCAAGACTCACTAAGCCACTCTCGACAATCTTTACCTGCGCGTGATTTAGGCGGTAGTGATCTCTTATATGACGAGGATGGCATGCTTGATTATGCAATGCAAAACGACATGCTCAACTCCCGATTCGATGATGCGCCAAACATGGAGGCATCGGCAGAAGTTCACGAAACCTGGGGATTAGATGGTGCTGCATCGAGCCGTCATACCCGCATGTCGGAACCGGCTAGTAACGCGTCAACATCTGATCTTCCTACTGTATCTGCTCTGGGACGATCGTTTCATCCTCCAAGCGCGACTGATTCGCCTTCTCAATCGGCATACTCCGAGAAGACCCCAATCTCTACTGACAACCTCGCTGCAGCACATCAGCACCCAGAGGAAGATACACCGAGTCCTGTCAGTAGTGTGCACGAGGTTCCTGAATCGCCACCGCCAGAAGATGAAGATTTGGCCGAGTCCAAGTTCTTTACGCATGACGAGGCCGAAAGCATGTACATGAGTGCGGTGAGTGCAGCGCAAGCCGATTCAACACACCCAAAGCACATTCCTGGAGGCTGGGACTCTTCCTCGGCCTCAAGCAAAGATTCTGCTTCGGACACATCTGGATCTATCCCAGAGGACATGATCTCGGGCAGCATATTGGCGCCCGCACCCGAAATCGACGATGGCTACGATACTCCAAGGCCACGCAGCCGGCAGAGCTCAGTAGCGTCTTCGCATGCTGGACGCTTACAGACGCCTACTCCCGCAACCCCTGCAGTCCAGAAGCAAGCGAAGCGATTACTCACCATTGATGTGCTGACTGTTTGGTTTCCCATGGGGCTCGATGATGGGAAGGGCGAGGACGAGCAGGAAGAAGATACCACTGAGACGGCAGGTTTTGATTTCAAACCATCGAATCTGGGGGAAGACTCCATCTTTGCCGAAATGCCCGGGTCCTTCTCCAACTATGCTTACTCGTCATCGCACCGAAGCAAGCCAACGCTGGACGCATCCACTAGAGCGCGAGCGCCCTCGAAGCCTTCACAGCCGCCCAATCTCCCAAAGCAGCCTAAAAAGTCCACCTCGCCCTCTATCAGCGTTGAGGTGGGATCGGTCGTGGGAAATATGGACTTGTCTACGGGCCGCGTCATGTTTGCCATGTTCAATCGGATGATGCAAGCCATCACTAGCCAACCACGCCAAGAGGAGGACAAGCTGCCCTCACCCGCATCTATTGCGCCCCCAAAAGACAGCAACAGTAGTTTGGAAATGTCAATCAAGTGTATAGCCTTCTCGTGGCTCGAGAATGTTATGACAGAATCCGTTCAGGAGGGATACATACCAACTTCGCAACTGGATCCCAATCCAATGGGCGCGATATTGAGAGTCGGCCTATCCATGGTTCGTGTTCATCAACAGAGTCTCCCACAAGAGTCCCAATCCCAAATACAGATTGGAAAAGTCGTTCTTGCGTCCTTGGATCAGGATATCATCTCCTTCCAAAGCTCACGGTCAAGTTCCAAACGAATGAGTAGTACCTTGCCAGAACAGCTTGGGAACGACGTGGAGGTGGATTACGTACAAGGAAAAGACGATCGCATCACTGTCGTGACCCGTCCTGTGAAGGTCATGTTCGACATACAAAAGCTGGATGATGCACTCGGTTCATTCGGAGGCTTCAGCGGTATGCTAGAGCTAAGCAGCTCCATCAGCTCCGCTAGCACTGTACAAAGCCCTGTCATAGCTGCATCGCGACCTCGACCCCGCGGCGTTCATTTCGGCGATGGCCTGCCACCTCCCGTGAAAACCCCTGCAGCCCCTGTCAAGGCTCCTAAGATCCAGCTGCAGTTTGGCGAAGTCTCCTTCTTGCTCAAAGGAAAAACTTGCTCGGTGCAGCTGCAGACGACTTCTGTTCGGATTGCTGTAAGGCAAAGCAATGTTCGTCTCAAGGTCTCCGAGATCCAGCTCATGGGACCCTACACGGAAGCTGGCCAAGACAACACGCCTTTCATCGCGGAACTAAAAGGAACCACTCTCAACTTCCTCTTTGCACCCGAAGAGATGGATCTTACAAGGCTCATCTCCATGATCACTCCGTCAAAGGATCCATACGAGAATGATGACGACATCCTGATCGAGACCCTATTACGCCAAAGGAGAAAAGGATCAGTCCTCAGAGTCGAGATCGCCGAGGTCGGAGTCCGCATCTCTGACTTGCAGCAAATGAAGACCTTCGAGGCTCTCGGTGCAGAGTTGGCGCGTCTGTCCAAAGTAACAAAGTATCTGCCCGACGACGATCGACCCGGGCTGCTTTGCTTGGCTTCAGTGAAGACATTAGATGTGAGGGTAGTTGTCAACGAGAAACTGGGAGATGTTTCAATCACCTTGCAAGATGCCGCTTTAGCTCATGTGGGTGTACCAGCCTTGCTAGCCACCGAAATCGGCAAGATGGTTGTCCGCCGAGATGACGAAGTACTGATCCACCAAGTTGTGCGACTGCGCCCATCCGAACAGCTACCTACGATCATGATGAGGATGGTGGGCGACGAAATGGAGCCAGTGGCCAAAGTGAAACTCTTCAACCTTTGCGTCGAGTACCGCGTATCGACCGTCATGGCCGCGCTGGGCATATCGGAAGATGGGACGGTAGATGATCTTGCTCTAGGCATCGCATCAAGCGTTGCGACCATCACGGGTGCAACCTCACCTCAAACGCTAAGCCGGCAATCCTCGCAGACGAACCCGCCATCACCATCCACTGCAAAGCCGCTGCAGATTGACCTTTTGATGAGAAACTGCGCGATTGGCCTCAACCCCAGAAAGACGTCCTCGAAGGGGCTTTTCGTACTTACAGAAGCACACATCGCGGGAAGGCAAGCAAGGAATGACTATTCGGTAACGGTGGAGCTTCGCAAGGCCTCAATGCATGCTATCGACGATGTAGCGCGACTGGAGGAAGAAGAACCACTACCAGCTTCGCCAATCACTACTACGAATCGTCAGTTGCAAGAGCTCAACCAGTTGGGATATGTGTCCCTGAGTTCAATTTCGGCTGCCAAGGTTTACGTCAAAATTGCAGGCGACGGCCAAGATCAACCGCAACTGGTGGATGTCGAGTTCAAAAACGAGCTTTTTGTTATCGAGTCATGTGCGGATTCCACTCAAACTCTGATAGCCATCCTGAATGGACTCCAGCCGCCTTCACCGCCTTCCACCGCTGAGCAGTACCGGACGGTCGTGCCACTACAGCAGATGATGGAGTCTTTCACGGGAGATGCCTTGATTCAGGACGACGATATCGAGGCTGACGACTTTATGAGCAACGCCGATCTCGTAGAAGACGACCTGCCAACCAATCTCGAGTTTGTTGGAAGTATCTACAATTCACAATCTCTGCCTACAGAGGAAGATATGGGCGACAGTCTGCTCGATGAAGATGATCTTGGTGTGTTGGCGTCGCCTCCTATAACCCGCCAGCGTGGCGACCGAGCACTGCTCGAAAGCTTCCAGGAAAAGTACGAGGTTACACAAGGCGAAGAAGACTTTGACTTTCGCGGCGAATACTTCAGCGAGGCCGACACGGAGCAGAAGGGCAAAGCTCGGAAGTGGGACTCAGCCAAGAACCAGTATCATCTCTCCAACGAGTTCAAAGTTCCGGATGCACCACTCAAGGTTCGTGTTCATGACGTCAACATAATATGGAACCTCTACGATGGCTACGATTGGCCCCGAACGCGCAGTGTCATTAGTCAAGCTGTTGATGATGTCGAAGCTCGTGCTGAGGAGCGAAGGCGGAGAGCAAGGGAAGAAGAGGAGGATGACGACTTTGTCGAAGAGGACTTCTTGTTCAACTCCGTCTGGATCGGCGTTCCGGTGAAGGATGAAAAGGGAGCTCTTGCGCGACGTATCAATCACGACATCGACGATCTCGTGAGCGAAACAGGCAGCTATGCCACCTCGACGGCAACGCGATCCACAGGCGCGACATCTCGACCCCGTAGCACGACCAAGTCCAGACGTCGGCTCAAGCTCGAGCGAAGCAAGCACAAGAAGATTGCCTTTTCCCTCATGGGTGTCGCGGTCGATCTCATTGTCTTCCCGCCAGACTCAGGAGAGACGATCAATTCCATCAACGTCCGCGTGCAAGACCTAGAAGTCTTTGACCATGTCCCTACGTCAACATGGAAGAAGTTTGTCACTTGCGCTATTGATCCGAGCGTTCGGGAGCTCATTCGCCCCATGATAAGCCTTGAGCTCGTCACAGTCAAGCCAGTCACCGATCTGGCAGCATCGGAGCTTGTGATTAAGGTGGGTCCAGCCATGTTCTTTAAAAAATGATGTATATTGACAAAGCCATTAGGTCACCGTTCTTCCGCTTCGTCTACACGTCGACCAAGACGCACTGGATTTCATCACTCGCTTCTTCGAGTTCAAGGATGATTCTGCGCCAACTAGTCCCCCAGCGGCCGAGCAGCCATTCATTCAACGCCTCGAAGTGATGGCTGTCAGCATGAAGCTCGATTACAAGCCAAAGCGTGTCGACTACCGCGGTCTTCGTTCCGGTCACACCACCGAGTTCATGAACTTCCTGATCCTGGACGGTTCTGACATCGTCTTGCGACACGCGATCGTCTACGGCATCACCTCATTTGACAAGCTGCACAAGACGCTCAACGATGTTTGGATGCCAGATGTACAAGAGAACCAACTGCCCGGCGTTCTTTCTGGTCTAGCGGCTGTACGCCCGCTCGTGAATGTCGGTTCTGGTCTCAAAGACCTCGTCGTCATTCCCATGCGAGAGTACAAGAAGGATGGCCGCATCGTCCGTAGCCTGCAAAAGGGCGTTTACGCTTTCGCCAAGAACACAACCTCAGAAGTGGCGCGACTAGGCGCAAAGGTAGCAATCGGCACCCAGAACCTGCTCGAAGGCGCGGAAGTCTTCCTTAACCCACAAACCGCTTCACCCCGTCACCAGTCCAACGAATGGGATGGTGAAGATCCGACGTCTGATTCCGAAGAACCGCGCGCAGTGTCGAACTACGCCAACCAACCCATCGGCGTGCGTGCCGGTCTACGCAGTGCGGCTAGACATCTCGAGCGCGACTTGCTCACTGCGCGCGATGCGGTAATAGCAATACCTGCGGAGGTCATGGAAGAGGGTAGCGGCACGGGTGTGGCTAGAGCTCTCGCTAGACATGCACCTACCGTTATACTACGACCCGCGCTTGGTGCGACGAAAGCTCTCAGCAACGCATTGCTCGGCGTGGGCAACGCACTCGATGCAGGATCGAGACGCAAGATTGAAGACGCAAGTACTCACCTCAGCGTGTGACATGGCCAAATGCTAACAAAACATGCAGAAATACAAATCCTACTAGACATGCTCCTGGGTCCGTAGCCCGCTCATCGCTTCCACGAGGAAATCTTTTCCTTGCACTGGTTATGTAGAACCATCTCATCTTACCTTTCACAACTACCTTTTTTTTTCCTCTTCCCATTTTTTTCTTCTTTTCTTTTCTCCTTTTCTTTTGATACTTTGCCAGAATGCGTGCATAGCGACGGATGGAGTTTAGCCGGAACTGGGCACGGTGGTGGCGGCGCATCTTCTCTCCTTCCCCCCCCCCCCCTCGATTGATACCACTTCTTTCCACAAGCATGGAACGGTGTCATTGTGCATTATGAATCTTATGCTAGAGAAGCTTTCGGTTAACGATACTCGTCTCAAGACGCAATGAGAATGTACTGTAGTGTTGAAAGACTGTGTGGATGACCCCAAATCACCGTGTTCGTGTTCATGCAGACGAAGTAAACCTTGTTTCGTCTAGAGTGTGGGTTGTAGGTTTGGAATGGGCATTGCAAAATTAGATGGCGAGGAGGAATGCAAACTGCTGCTCGTTGTTGTCGTTGGGGACCTTGTCTGGCACTGGATGCGAAGAGTCTCTGTCGAGGTCGAAAGAGGTGGGGGAGGCGGAGATGGGAGAGAGGCTCAGTCAGATAAGGACTATCGGCAAACAACCAAGGATTTAGCCGCGGGGTAACAGCATGCTTTATGCGATAGAAGAAAACAGACTACGAGGCTGTATTTCATGTTCCCCATTCCTTTGGCTCAAGGAAAAAAAAACGGTGAGTGGCTGTGAGGTGAGGCTATTGCAGCGGAATTGAGTATGGCAGCTGTTCTTCTAGTGATTGTCGATTCCTTGTTTGTTGCCGGGTCGCCTTTCCATGGCGTGTGGGTTATGACATGGCCTGCTGCCTCGACCCCCTGGTGTCCTACATATCAAGTGAGCCTTTCCAAGATGAGGATCTGTAAGTGGACGACATAAAGCACGCGATCGATAAGGGGAACACCACTACAGTGCTGACCGTTCATCCTTGTGTCCAAGTGGCGGCAAATTTGGCTGTGGCCATGATGCCACTTGCTCAATCGACACCGCAACTGGGAGTGGAGGCGGTGTATTTGTAAGAAAACAATTCGTTATGACACACGTAATCTTGCGAATTCTTCCCATCGGTAGCCTTGCTTTGAACGTGGTCCACACCAAACCGTCCGATTCTAAGTCTTGCCCAGCTTCCGGTGAGTAAGACTTGGGTAGTTTCGGCATAAAATCTAAATCCGTGACATACGCCTCGATTCCAGGTCTACGGGACGTCGTCATCGGTAAGTACAGACGAGAGGCTGCGTGGGGGGGTATTTCACGCCGACCATGCGAAGTCAGCTGACGTGCGAGAGCCGCGGCGGTGAAAGTAGGTACAGCGTTGGATATTTACGAATGAGGGTATTTGAGGCGAGATCTAGGTGGAAAATCCACTGTCGCGGTAAAGCTGGGCGTATCTTCTCGAGTTGTGATGGGGCTCAGAAGCACGATCCTGCCCAACCAGGAAGTGCAGCAACAGTGATGCTGCTCTGTCAGCGTGGGTGGCGTCTTGCATCTTGGCGTATTTGTAATTAAACTAATCGATGTTTGCGACCAGATGTCGCTGATGGGAGCCTGCGATAGTGATGTATGTAGAGCCACCTAGCTTACTGCATCGATTGGTGCACACGAAGCGCACCTTACGCGAGTGTGATGTTTTGTAGACCGCCAATTTCCGATCCGTAACGAAGCGCAGGCCCAATCGTGTACGCAGGTTGTAGTACCGGTCGATGCTAGGGTCTTTCATCTCGAAGTTGTTCCGTTGCCTATTGCTGTCCTAACGCCCGTTGGATAATAGGTTGGCCAGACCAGTGTTGATACGACATTGTCGAAAGGAAAGGTAGCCAAGTCAACTCGGCTCCCTAGTTGCTACTCATTCGTTCAGGGAGGCTGCCTTGTGGCACTCCTTCATCGCATGCGCAGACGTAGTTGAGTGACCGAGGCTCCTGATGACTACTGCAGGCCGTCTTCTGAAACTGGAAAATCCATCCCGAGGCCTGTGTCACCTCTTGGCGATGCATACAGGTAGGCTGCTGGATATAGGAACCGCCCGATGTTTGTGGGTAGTGCTGCGTGAGACGTCTATACCGCCACCACGTGAACCTAAATAACGGGAGGGTGCATAGGGCTGCATGACCGCTCATAAGCCTCGAACTGTGTAACAAAGCCGATGACAGGGAGTTTAGCCCTAACAGGGCATCCGTCGTCCTGATGGGCCAACAAAGGAGCGGACGTGGATCGCCGCGATGCGATGGACTATTGGTAATGACATCCACGCTCGTGGTATTAGCGGTGTACCTGCCCACCAACGGGTTCGAGGATACCGTTCGCTAAACAACAAATGCAGAAACTTACTCAATGACCGATGAGCCATATCTGACTGACGAATGAAACGGGCGGCTACAGTTGGTCGTTGGAATACCCGCGTTGCGTCGGTCGCCAGGCAACATTCAGCTGGTCAGCCTGAAGCTCCAGGCAGTGCCATCGGCCCATACGCCTCTTGTGGAAGCTGGTGAGGGCAACGGTCTTCGTAGTCTCGTGAGAGAAACAGGGCGAGGATGGGTTCATCAGTCCGACGAGGAACAAGGTGATGTTCGTTGGAACCGGATGGTTCAGGAAGGGCGGAAGCACTAAAGTGGTGAGCTACCTGGGTACTGCCCCACTCCGGAGAGATTCTTGGCTGCGCGACGGTCCCTTCCCATGCCGAAAAACCCAACGCCCCCGTAGAAACTTCACCCACCATGTCCCTCGCACGACGATTCTTAAACCCGGTGGTGCTAACACCGGGCGCGGTAGCCGCAGCGGAGCAGACGTCCGCCCATGATGCGCAAGAAGCCCAAGACTGAGTAATCTACACCAGAAAAGAAAAAGTCACTGCCTTTCCGTCCGCTGCCACAGCCGAAACGCTATACCAAGAATTGGGGCTGACCCTACGAGTCTGCACTGTCAGATACAGGGTCACGCAGAGATTGTGACTCCAGTGTCGACGACGTACGCACACCAGCTCGAGTATGCCCCGGTGGCCACTTGGGATGGGCGTTGTGGGCCGTGCTTTGCAGGGATTCCGCCGCCCCATGTCCATTCACTATCTCCACAGACGCTTTGTCCGCCTTCCTGCTTCGCTGAGCGCCCTGTTCATCTCTCTACTGAGATGCTGAGAGATTCTGGGCACATTACATGGCCTCGGCCACTAACCAATCGCAATTTAAGACGTACACCGTACAGGAGCTGAAATAGCCTCCGAGAAGCGATCCCCCCCCCCCCCCCCCCCCATACCCCTGCCATACTCAAAGACCTAAGCTCTTTTTCTCAACTCGACAAGCTAACGGTTACAATGGCTGTGCTAATTACCTTTGGCAGTCCCATCTTAGCAACTTCCGGCTGACTGTGCACTTGTCCCTACCCGTCTTCTCCGTTGCCTGACAGACGTGCAGATAGTCAACGGGGTGCCTACGAAGTGTGACCCACACTGGCCTATGCGTCCTTCATCGTCTTTCTACCACTCACTATATATGACACTGTTTGCCATGTCGAGTCAGGACCTATCCAACATCTCAGTTCTTTATAGTCAACGGCCCTTTTATTGCTTTGCCTCGTAAGCGTTTAAGCCACCAAGTTTACGAATATCTTCTATTTTGGAACAAAAAGTCCGCACAACCCACTCACACTCTTCACTATGTGCTATCAAGTCGTCGAACGCTACTCGCTTTGCCGGTGCCTATACTACAAACACGCCATCGATCCATGCGCCGGGCATGGACAACGCGGACACATGGTCCAGGAAAAGACAGTACTCGTAGGCTACGCCTGTAGTACGCACGGTAGTCATAGGCCTGAGATCGCCTACCATACTGGTGTCCTTCCCCACTCTGGCTACGGAAGCGTCTCATATTCACCAGCGCCTCTACGATGAAGGCACAAGACAAAATCCACATGGCTAGGAATCGGATTCCGATATCTGCTCGACTATACCTTCTGTCAAAGATATCGAACATCGACTCCCGCGCGCCGCTTTCTTCTTCGAGCTGGCTCGGGGCCGTTTCTCACGGAAATTTCGCCGTCTGCTTCTTTGCGTCTTTGACAACATACGCATCAACACGGAGTCATCGGAATCAATGATATCATCATGGCAGGCTACATGGATGAAGGGGAAGGACGACGAATGAACGGCGTTTGGTTTGGACAGCAGTATTCATCACGAGGTCTCGGGTGGTCTAGGTCTGCATACATTTGGCAGGCATTGGAAATACATTGATCGGCAAACTCCGTTTACTCAACTCTTTCACATTTGCATTTGCTGCTAGCGTCGTAGCGTCAACTTTGAAATATCATCATGCTATCTTCACAAAAACCATCAAAATCTGCCTTGTACAAAAATCAGCCCAATGATCCACTGTTACAAGACTGAGAAATGTCCCCTGCCTAGCCTTGGGATCTTGGATGACTCGAGATACCAGCATAATGCGCTTCAATTGCAAACTAGCCGCATGCAATATAAAAAGAAGCATCGTAAACGTGGACGGTGGATTAGTTGTCCGATCCGACGTCATCCATGCCAAGCCGGCCCACAATTCAGATGCACGTGCACGTACTACGTTACCGCCTCTTCCCGCGTCAATCGTCTCGATGAACCTCAAACCTTCTACTATTTCGTCGGTGTGAGAAGCGCCACCCGCAACTCCACGTTTTGAATAAACCACGTAAACGCTCTTTAGCTACTCCAGATATCGACTCTGATCCGACGACGCTGCAGCGTCGACTCATAACTCACCGGACGTTTCCGACCACGCCGGTGAACATAATTCGGCATCTTCAGGTCTCGGCGATTCGGCTTACTGCGCCACACTGGAACCGGAAGCTATACGGATACTTGAATGCGATCTGACTTTGTCATGCTTCTACGAGCGTCCCCGTTACTTCCGCTGCTGCTGTTGCGCGGCCTCGTAAACTTTACTACTGACCGTGCGTAATCACCGGATGAACAGTCACGTTGTTCGTCCTCGAGGACACCGCGATTGCCGTTTCGGAAAGTTTCGTCTCCGCACGCCTTCGCAAATTCGAAGCAGGGCTTGCGTGGCGGTTCTTCAGTCATAGCTAGATGGCTAGGCAGCCAGCACTTCTGGCCATTGGTTGGCTGAGCCTGTCACCTATCCCCATCTACCGGCAATGCCTTAAACGTTTTCTTCATTGTGCTTTTGCGCAATTGCAACGATATCTGACCTGAATCGGGTTTCTTGGCCCGGGGAGTCCAAAGCCCATTTTCCGAATTCGCAACAAGTCGACAGTTCCTGAGCTTTGGGATTCCTGGCCTGCCATTAGGTTACATCCGAGTTACAGGCAAATCTAGGTCTAGACCAACCCAGACAATGAGCCTCTGGCATGTTACAAGGCCACCCGTACATCTCTTGGTTTCCACATCTCTCCACGATCTGCGCTTAGGGCCAGAACTTGTCGTTTCCCCGGCTGCGGGTATAACATAAACCGTCCCGATAGCCTCCCGAGCTGCCGCTACCATGTGGCACAGCTAGCCTTGTGGGCCTTCGGCGATGACTTCATTTCAAAGAGATGTGGGTAACTCGGCAAAACGGATCACGGACCCAAGATCCGCCACCGCGTATCGTCTCCAAAATGCCGGCAGCATACACTACAGCCACCCCTGCATTTGCCTGATTACCTTGTCAGCCTTGCAACCTCACCATAATCGTAACTGACGGTTACTTGATATGCTAAATCTTGATTGAACTCGGCCAAAGGAGGAAATTTGTAGTTTCATTGGATGGTAGGCAAATGAGGTCAAAGGTAAGGAGTTGCTTACAATGCCTTATCTGGAAGTGGAGCCTCAAAACGCTCTGATTCGATGAGGGATCAACGTCCGCTTACAGCCTTGCTTACGATGAGCATTGAGCTCTCGCTTCGCTCATGTCTCGGATATGAGTACGTCGTTGCCAGTGCCAATCACACATTAGCATTGCGAAAGAAGATTGTGTTCAAGTTGGATCATGACTAGCTAGACGACTACAAGTAACTCCCACTTTGTTAGAATGAGAAAACGCCCTAAGCAGATTCATCCTCACGACCAACCCATAGAACCCCTAGAAGCATCCCCCAAAAAAAGACTGAAATATACCCAACAACCCAGATCCTCGCTTCTTCACTCGTCGAAACTCCCGTCTCCAAGTACACCCCGTACAGCCAATCGTCTTGGCAAACAAACCCAAACCACCAAAATCTCGCCTTACGTGAGCCTAACCCTTTTCTTTTCTTTTCTTTTTTTTTCAAGCGCCCTTTCTTATAGCATACCAGCATATCGTGTTACCAAACCACTGCCTCGGCATGGCCGTTTTCCCCTTGTCAAACACCCCAGTCCCTTCCTGAAACCGGGTCTAGTGCTTAGCCGTGATATTCCCGTCGTGGCGAAACGGGTAACGTGGTGTTTCCGCGTACCCATTTTTTTGGGGTCTCGGCATAGTTTGTGTGGCGCAGTTGAGCTTGTTTTGGGGTGGGGGGCGGAGTTGGCGTTTTTTGGGCTTGCCTGGGCTGGACTGGATTGGACTTGGGGTTGGTTGTGGGATGCCTTGCATGGACATGTGGTCATGTGCTGAAGGCTTGGGTAGAGTCGAGATGGCCTCGGCCGGTTCCGAAATGCATGTCACGTGCTGTGAGGACTGTGGTGTGACAGATGCGGTGTGAGGGGCTCGCGCGCGATGGTGCAGTAGGCAGTGACCGTTTCACATGGCTACATTTTGTGCACGCTGGGATTGGAGACTGATGGCTTACAATTCAACTGTCTTGCTCGGAGATGTATAGTTTCCAACACCGGAAATGCGGCTACCCACCTCTTTAGATGTAGTCCCCTCAACGAAGCTTTCGCACCCCCCACCCCCCGGCCAAGGATGCAAACAAAGATCCGCACATGTTGCGAGATTTTGGCGCAGCTGGAGATTGAGGCGTAAAGTCTAGAGCAATAGTTGGAGGGAGTTGGGAAATGATGGTTGGAAAAAAGTCAGGAAACAGGCAAGGTAATTACAGAGCGATAAATGGACAGCAAAAAGGGCATGGCGGTGAGTAAAGGATCACAGACACACAAGCAAACATGAAGCATTCATATTATATTTTCATTCCAGCGTACATGGACGCATCTCTTACTGTAACTTCCAGCCATGCTCGTAATGCAGGCCTTCCCATTTAAATAACCTCTTTCCTCCCTCCCCTCAAGCACTTGCGGCTTGAAAATGAAGACAAAACAAAAGCCCCATCGCGCAATTTGTTGCGGGCTGTCGAACATGGGAACGTTCTAAATAAAGCGCAGAAAAAACACATAAAGATCAAGCATGATACCTCTCTCTCTCTCTCTCCCTTGTGAGACAGAGAGAGAGAGAAAAAGTGTTGTGTGTACCAGAATGCCAAGCCAAATCCCATGCTAACGCCTCGCATTTTGAGCATTTGAGATGATGTGAGAAAGAGAGAACGAGCCCGATTGAGAAAAACGCCGGTACTAACTCCCCTTCCAAAAAAAGACTGGGGTGCTTGTATGCAAAGTAAAAGATCCAATCTTGTGGCGCAGGTTGATAACTAAACAGGTTTTTGGTGCTGCTCAAAGTCGCAGCTTGGGGTAATAGTGTGTGTTGTACAGGTTTCGGTTTTTGCAAGAAAAAGTTGTTGTTGTAATAAGACGCGTGCGAGAGAAGCCCATCATCAGTCGTTTGAACAAGACGTGCTGGAACAGGACGTGGGCCTAGTTAAAGGAACGACCACATGCAGACACAAATTGCCGTACGAGACCAGCCGTGATGAGGGCAACAGGAACTCAGGTCAAACGCTCGACGAAGAGGGCAGGCAAATACGAAGATGGCTTGCTCGACTTCACCGAACGGTCCGCCCGAAGTAACCCAGGAAGAAAAATGTTTTTCATATAAGACAGAGAGAAGGTAAAGAGTCCAATGTCAGTAACCCATTTATTGCTTTGGAGATCTAATTACTAGTTAGTAGCTGCTTTAGGGAAGGAGATTGTCTACAACTATGACCTGGAGTAGCTTACGTTGGAGAGTAGGCCGGACCCGGAGATGTTGGGCTGTACCTCGGCGATGTCGGGGAGAAGGCTCCTGCAGGACTAGTTGGCGAGTACCGGGGAGATGTTGGGCTGTACTGCGGCGACGTGGGAGATGTAGGGGAGCGGCGATCGCTGCCAGCCTGGTATTGCGGGCTCGTCGGGCTATATTGAGGCGATGTTGGCGAGTACTGTGGCGACGTCGGGCTGTACGCGGGTGATGTGGCACCGCCCATGAACGTTGGAGATGTTGGGCTGTAGTTCGGGGATGTTGGCGAGTACTGAGGCGATGTTGGCGAGTAGCCTGCTGGTGAAGTTGGCGAGTACGATGGCGACGTGGGCGAACCGTAGCGCGGTGATGTCGGAGAGTAGTGTGGCGATGTAGGAGAAGCCATGTATCCAGGAGATGTAGCAGCAAAGCGAGGACTGGCATTTCCTGGTGAAGTAGGCGAATAGCCGGGTGACGTAGGTGAATAGCCGGGTGAAGTAGGAGAAAAGCCTGGCGAGACGGCACTGGTAAATCCTGGAGACATACCAATCGTGCCTGGGCTTCTGCCTCCGTCAAACGGACTAAAGCCACCGTTTCCGTATGGGTTACCGTAGTCAGTGAGACCACCTGACATGTCACCAGTTCCTGCTGCAGCAATTGGCGAGAAGGAGACCTGGTCGTAGGAGCCCGCACCAATGCCACCTTCATAGGTAGGTGAGCCCAAGTCGTACGGCGTAGCTGCACCGTTGTCCAAATAGTTTCCTGCACCGGCGGCACCGCCCATCATCTTGGAGTTGTCCTCAACCATGGTAAGAAGCATAGCGTTGTCCATGACAACATCGAACTCTCCGGTGCCCATGGGTGCAAGCTGACCAAGCATGATGTTCTCAGAGACACCACGGCAATCGTCAAGCTCTCCAAAGCCAGCAGCTTCGAGAAGAATCTCCACCGTCTCTTCGAAGGAACAACGCATCAGAGCTCCAGTATCGTTACGGTTGATACCGTGACGGGTGATGGCCATGAGAAGACCACGCTGACACATGATGTCGACGAGCAATGCCATGTGACGATGGTTGACGTAAGAACCGTCGAATGACAAGACCATACCCAGTTCCTTGAGAAGACCAGCTCGAGCTGCTTCGATACCAAGCACACCAAGGATCTCAATGAACGAGTTGGAGTATGTCTTGGTTGCGTCCACACCCTGGATAGCGAGCACCTCAGCAAGGGCAGTACCAGTGGTATCCAACACCCACTCTTTGCACAAGTCGTTGGACTTGGAGTGCAGGAGCGACCTGTCTTCCTGCTCGACAGTAACGGTGTGCTCTCGGATGAAAGCACGCTCAACACCGCGAACACCGCGAAGAGTGACATCGTCCAGAAGATGCTTCTCGAGCTTACGCATCCATCGCTCATCTCGCTCGTCCTCGTCCTCATCGTCCTTTTGTAGGTTTTGGTCCCAAATGAAACGGACACGCATGACCTGCTCGTCGGCATTCTCGTCACTGAAGATGACTGCAAGGTTGGGCTTGAACTCTTCCTTGATCTTGCCAGCAACTTCACCGATAGTGATACTCTTGTCCAACAACTTCTTGCGGTCAAGAATGATACGGAGCAACCACTTGGACTGCGACTCAATGACTTCATCCTCTTCGGGAAGAATGAAGTAGGACTCAACCATGTCTTGGTCGTTCTCAACGAGGGTTGACTGGATGTCCGGATCGTAGTAGAGCTCGACAGCCTGCGTCAAAGAACGAAGAGTGGTAAGTTCGATAGTGCTTCGCAGTTGCTTCGCCTCTTGTTGACTACCCTTGGAATCTTGTTGGCGGACAAGCATAGACGGCGTCTTGATGTTCGCTGCGATGTTCAAAATTTCCTTGAGACGTGGCACACCGAGAGTGACGTTCTTGGAAGACACACCAGCAAAATGGAAGGTGTTGAGCGTCATCTGCGTAGCAGGCTCACCAATGGACTGGGCTGCAAGCACACCAACCATCTCACCAGGAGCAACGGCAGCCTTCAGGAATCGATCTTCCAGCTCTCCCAACACGTAGTTCAACGCCTCCTTGCTCAGGCGATGCTCAACAGCAAGCTTCTTGAAAGCTAGACGAGCTCGCAAGTGAGCCTTGAAAAGGTAGGTGGCACTGTTCTGGGCTTCCCTGGACAGCTCATCGTTACCACGAATGACAACCAGGCGGTCAAGAGTCTCGCGAACTTGCTTGACGGTCTCGATAGGTGTGAGGTTGCTGACAGCCTTTTCTGGGTTGATACCAAACCGCGCTTGGGCAGAGCGAATCATGCGTTGAATGTTGAGCGGTAGCTGGAAGTTCTCGAGATCCTCTTCGGCGGCATTCGCGCGAAGGTATTCACGATCGTACTTGATTGCTTCAAACTCCTCGTCAAGAGCGCGCTGCACATCGACATCGCCTTGGAACAAGGGAGAGCTCTCAAGCTTCCACACGGGGATTTCCGGTTGGTCGGTGGTCAAAACGTCCAGCTTGTATGCCCGCTCGAAGTCGGGCTCAGAAATCATTATGATGTCCATTGACTGGTTTTCAATATGGGCTCCATCGAGACCATCTTCACCGTAGATGAACTCTACAATGTCACCCATCGAGTTACGAACGGTACCGTCATACTTGACCATGACGTCTTCGAGCGCCTTGACCAAACGACGTTGAATGTATCCGGTTTCGGCTGTCTTGACCGCTGTATCGATCAAACCCTCACGACCAGCCATGGCGTGGAAGAAGAATTCGGATGGAGTGAGACCACGAAGGTAAGAGTTCTCGACGAAACCACGAGATTCTGGCGAGTAGTCATCCTTGGAGAAATGCGGCAGGGTTCGGTACTTGAATCCATATGGAATACGCTGTCCTTCCACAGCTTGTTGTCCGACAAGGGCAACCATTTGAGAGATGTTGACAGTAGAACCCTTTGAACCGGAAACAACAGTCTGGACGACGTTGTTGAAATCCTTCAAACTTGTCTGGGCGGCGGTACCACCACCTTCACGACCTTCGTTCAGGAACTTCTGGACCTTGGATTCAAAAGTACCACGGATCGTCATACCGGGCAGAGGCTCGAGCTGATCCTTTGTTGCTGTGGCGATAATGTCTTCGACATTGGCTCTGGACTTGGCAACCTCGGAAGCAATCTTTTCCGATGTCGCAGGATCCGGAATGGTGTCACCCACACCGAAACTGAAGCCGTAATGCAGAAGCCACCAGTTGCAAATGCGCTGGCAGGCGTTGAAGAATTTGACAGCCGCCTCGGGGCCGAGTTCGTTAAAGACGATGTGAATGACACCACCGGCTGAAGCACCGACAATCTTCTTGGTGACTTGACCGTAGATGAGCTGGCCACCCTTGATCATCAAACTCTTGTCCTTGAGGTCGTTGTCCTTGCTTGGTGTGGAGTCACCCTCCTTCTTCTCAATGTTGACCTCGCGAGGGAAAGCCATGCTGACAATCTGCTTGCCGGTCCAGAGAGGCCGGGGCTTGAGAATGGCGGGCTCAGGCACAATGCCATCCCAGTCAGGAACCCACATCATGATGGGCATGACTTGCTCAATGGGAATAAAGTTGTCACGACGAGTCATCTTGTAAATACCGAGAAGCGTGTCCTGCACGATACCCATCAAGGGCTGGTTCTTCTGCGGTGACACAATCTGCTTCGGGACCATGCACAGGTTTTGGATTTCAGCACGAGTCTCGTCGCTCTGGGGAACGTGAAGGTTCATCTCGTCACCGTCGAAATCGGCGTTGTATGGGGATGTGACAGACAAGTTGAGACGGAATGTGGAGTAGGGCATGACTTTGACGCGATGTCCCATCATGGACTCCTTGTGCAGAGAGGGTTGACGGTTGAAGATGATGACATCGTCATCGTCAATGTGACGCTCAACCTTCCATCCGTATTGTAGTCGCAGATCGTCAAGGTTCTTGTTGTGCTTAAGATCAAGACGGACGCCATCTGCCTTGATGACATAGTTGGCACCGGGGTGCAGGTTGGGACCGTTGCGAACCAAGTTTGTCAGCTTGCTTATGTTGAACTTGGTGACAACCTCGGGATAGGTGAGGGTTCGTGCGATAGAGCGGGGCACACCGACTTGGTCCAGCGACAGGTTAGGGTCACCAGTGATGACGGTACGGGCGGAGAAGTCGACACGCTTTCCCATCAAGTTGCCACGAAGACGACCCTCCTTACCCTTTAAACGACCACGAATGGTCTTCAAAGGACGGCCGGATTTCTGCATAGCTTGTGGGACACCGTTGGCGTCGTTGTCCATGTATGTCGCAACATGGTATTGTACAAGGGCCTCGAACTCAGCGGTAACGTGCTGCGGTGAGCCCTCTTGCTGACACTCGGCAACACGTCCGTTGGCACGGATAATGTCTCCCAGCTTGTATGTCAAGTCGTCCTCTCCACGCATACCTTGACCGGTACCGTCGACGGAGATACTGGGTCGCACGGGCGGCGGTGGCACTGGGAGGACGTCGAGGATCATCCATTCGGGGCGAGCATAGTCGGCGTTCAGGCCGAGCAGGGCAAGCGTGTTGTCAGACATGAGCTTGAAGATGGTCTGGGCCTGCTTGGGAGTAATGACTTCCTTGCGGTCGCCCTGGCCGTCGTCGTCGTCCTTCTTGCTCTGCTTCCAGGTACCGGTGAGCTTGAGTCCCTCCTTGCGGATGGTGTCGGGCTGCTTGCTGCCACATCCGCCGTGTGGGATCTTGGGGATCTTGTTTTCCTTGCCGCTCTCCTCGACATCCTGCACGCACACGTTCTTGGTTCGCGACATGCGCCAGATCTTGTCGAAACGCTTCTTTGCATCCTTGGTCTTGGCAGCCGCGAGCCAGTCGGGATGGTTCTGATGTTGCAGTTAGCAAAAATAGTCCAAGCGTCTGAAGTCTCTGTCTTCACGAAGGAAGACTTACGAAGTCAGCCTTGATCATGCCACACGTGTGGCACACCGTCTCGAGGAGCTTCTTGATCTTGACGACGAAACCGACGTGGAAGACGGGGGTGTGGAGCTCGATGTGGCCAAAGTGGCCGGGGCAGGTCTGGATGTCCTCTTTGCACGTCGCGCACGAGTACATGCGGTCAATGGTGCCGAGCTTGGGGTCGTTGAGACCTTGCTCGCGCGGCTTCTGCTTCTGCTCGTCCATGGTCTCCGGGTAGATGATGTGGACGACGCTCATGGCCTTGATCTCCTCGGGGGAGAGCAGCCCGAACTGGATCTCCTTGATGGTCCGGAGCGGACATTTGGACTGCTGGGGTGCGCCGGGAGGCATGTTGGCCGTGTCGAAGGGGCGTGGCGGGTGAGAGTGTCGCTGGAGACCGTTCTATCGGTCGTCGCGCGCGGTGGCCACGGCGGGCGTAGCGCTGCCTCGGCGTATTAAGTAGTAAATGCAGCGGCCGTTGTAGCTATGTCGTGTGAATGGGGCGGACGGAAATGTATTAGATGCGCGCCGCGCGCAAAAGGCTATCGAGGCGAAGGATGGCACCCGCGGAAAAGGGCTGCACGGGGGTTCGGGGGGCTCGCCGGGTCGCGCCTCGAGACGCAAGGCGTGCGCGCGTATTAAAAGCGCCCGGGTGAGCACTATGGGGGTCGGCGGGGCGGAAGACGCGCTCTGGGAATGCAGAACGGCCAGTGGTGATGGCGGGGGGTGGGTGGTGGTGAGGGAGTCGTGCTGGCAGACTGAGACGACGCTCAAAGGCAGAAGGCGACAAAGAGCCTTGGCGGGTCCCGGCGCTAGTGCGCATGCGGAGCCTGCTACCCACTCCCACCCATCGAGGCCGACGTGCCTTTCACTCTGCGCGCGCATGGACAATTGCCCTCGCCGCGCTGAAGATGCTGCTCGCTGAGCTCCTTCTTCCGCCCACCACACTGTCTGCGTCTGTGTCTGCAGTGCGCCACCATGAATCTGTCGCTGGTTGATCCCTTTGTCCTCGCCCAGGACTGCCCCGATGTCATCACCGGCCGCCTACGTGAGTCCTGGCCTAGGCACCACCACCCCACGCGATGCACTCACTCACAACCCGCAGGCAGCGGCCACTCGACATCAATCCGCTTCAGCCATCGCGGCGACCTGCTTGCATCCGGACGTGTACGCGCCCTTTGGACATTTGCTTGTGAAATCCGCTGATGGCACGCCAGCACGATGGCATAGTAGTCATATTCGACATCGAGACCAACGGTGTCGCGCGCAAGCTTCGCGGCCACACGCGCCAGGTGCAGTCGCTCAGCTGGTCGACGAATGACCGGTACCTCCTCAGCGCTGGCCAGGACTGGAAGTGCGTGCTCTGGGACTTGCAGGATGGCTCGCGCGTGCGCACCGTCCGCTTCCAAGCCGCTGTCTTCATAGCAGAGCTGCACCCGAAGAACCAGTATGTGTGCACGCATTGCAATCGCATGCCTCGTGTCTGACCACCCCTAGCATGCTCTTCGTGGCCGCGCTCTTCGAAGACCAGCCTGTCATCGTCGACATGTCCGAGGAAATCCCTGTCAAGCACCCTCTATCCTCTGCGCCGCATCGAACCGACATTGAACGCGAAAATGCTACAGAAAAGCAGACGGCGCAGGATGCAAAGCAGACGACCACCATGACCCTCTTCACCCCCACGGGCGAGCACATCATAGCGGGCACAAACAAGGGCTGGCTCAACATCATCGAGACTCAGACCCACCAAGTGCGCTACTCGTTCAGAGTATCCAACAACATCATAGTATACATCCGCCTGACGCCTTCGGGCAGAGATGTAGTCCTCAATTCTAGCGATCGCATTGTCAGGACTCTCCATCTGCCTGACCTGAGCGACCCCAAGTTGGACTTTGACACCCTTCAGCTGGAGGTGGAGCACAAGTTCCAGGATCTGGTGCAGAGACTCTCATGGAACCACGTCTCTTTCAGTCCCACAGGCGAGTACGTGACAGCCTCTACCTGGATGAACCACCACATCTACGTATGGGAGCGGGGGCAGGGCAGTCTGGTCAAGATTCTAGAAGGCACCAAGGAGGAGCTATCGGTTGTCGAGGTTCGTTCCTCCGAAATCCTATCGAAATGGCAGGCACTAATTCTCGCAGTGGCATCCCTTCCGGCCCTTCGTTGCTGCCGTTGGCGTGGACTCTGGCCGCATTTGGCTTTGGTCTATTTTGCAACCCCAGCGATGGTCCGCCCTAGCGCCGGACTTTCTTGAAGTGGAAGAAAACGTAGAATACATCGAACGCGAGGACGAATTCGATATCCAACCACTCGAAGAATTACACAAGCGGCGTCTCAACCAAGAAGACGAAGAAGTCGACGTCCTTACCGTGGACCCAGTCAAGAGCTCTGGCAACGAGCCCGGGCAGGCCAAGGGAGATGGCGAGTTCAGGATGCCCATCATACTGGACATTGAGGCTAGTGATAGTGAGGATGAAGTGGTAGCTATTGGTGCTGGTCAGTTCAGACGGCGCACTCCTGGCGCCGGGAGGGAATGGATGAACGACGACGAGGTGGCAGTCAGTGGAGATGAAACGCGAAAAACTAACGGGAACACAGTCCAAAACGGCACAAAGAGACGGCGCGCAGGCTGAACAAGGCACTAAACCATGTCTACACAATCAGAGCGAAAATGGCGAAAAGGAAGGAGACCCCGAGGGCGACACGACTTGCCTGGTCAGCTGAATCTTCAGCGTATCGGTGATTTTAGTGCATACGGCCCCAAAAAATAAATTCCATAACGCTATACCCACCTTGTCGCGCCTTCCTTTGATACGTTTTCGCCAAGCACCTTGAACGTTCCTCCCTGTCTTGTTGTCTCACCTCCAGGCTCCACATTCATTTCTTCTGTTTACATTATTCAACACTGCTACCTGGTTTGCAGCGAGCACCTAACCTCTGTTTTCTATCGGCGCCTTTGTTATGTCTTTTATCAGCATGCGACAAAGAACAGAAAGATTCCCATCTGGCTCCAAGAAAGATACTAGCTATGAAGGTCCGCGCATAGCCATGATGGGCTTCTGTATCCTTCGTCTTATAGAATCTCTCCACGGGCCATCCGAAAGTTATATGTGCTATACACAGTTGAACACGCATGGGAAATCATGGCAGCTATTTCACGTCGGCTAGTATCTCAACTGCCATAGAGCAGTGGGGACACGACCCAACCAACAGTGCTCGATAAAACTTGTTTCGGCCTTTTTGGGCAATCGCTTCCGAGACTGTGACTTTGATGAGGATCAAACGCACTGCGATCCGTTGGGGGCGCTAATGTACTTGAAGCCGATTTCTTCATGAACGAACTAGAGAAGGTGGACTTCTACAGAGACGGTTATTCACATCAAAAGAGGATATACTGTGTCAATGGAAGAGGGGGGGGAGGGGGGAGGCTCGAAATACTGGGCGAAAGACCAGAATACATCAGAGAAACAAGCACCCCGCAAATTGTGTGCGTTTACAAAGACAAACGTAAAGTGATCAGTCACGGGGTCAATCTCCCCTGTGGGTGAGAGAGGTATAGGAAGAAGAGAAGAGTGAGCAATGTAGGTGTGGTGGCTGTTAATGCGGCGGGAGCGTTGGATGATTACGAGGACTTGTAGCCGGTGAATAGAAGTGATTTGGTTGGAATTCGCGTGTTGGGCGTGAAAGCCGTTTCCGTGTATGTCGCGCCTTGGGTGCCTGCCCAGGTGTGGAAGCGCCTTTCGTACCTACTCTGTGGCGCTACCAACCTTTGCGTTGCTTCACTCACACCTAAAAGAAAAGGAAAATCCAGTTTCATCATAAGCTTCGCTGTAAGGGACACTAACGCGTCTGCAGCATTGTCCTCCTGAAGCTACTCCGCGGATCGGCTGGTCGAGAGTGACGACGGCATGGCGACCAATCTGCGATGCATGCGAATGGGTGCTATCGCATTCGTCAATTCGGAACTTTCCTTGGTGTTCGCCCGTGGTCCAGTCAACGCCATCGTGGGGACTGGGGGTGATGCAGACGGGCGTCGCCTCGACAGCGCAAGCCGTGGTGCGGGAGGAAATTGCGGGCTGATTCCATGGAAACCAGCTAAACAAAAAGCTACACCAACACCCTCGTCACCGCCGGTCGGGCGTCTGGGAGGGATGCAGAGGGCGATTCGAGGCGCATGTACAGGCCAGTCGAGGTTCATTACTTGGCAGCATGCCCGGTGCAAATTCGTCGCAAATTCATCTGGTTAGGCCAGGTGGATATGCCGAGGAGCCAGCGGCCATGGGCGAGCTGACGCTCGTCCGCGAGAATCATCCAAAGGCGTCGCGGAGTGGTCGGGTATCGCACGAACATCAAGACGGCATGCAAGGCGCGGCAAAGCGCGGCCGGCCACGAAGCATGCAGAGCAAGACAAAAACAGGCGTGGAGTGCACTTGACGTCTCGCTGCGAGCGGACTCTTTCCGACTGCACACTTTCGCTGGTTGCATGGGATGAAGGAAAGGCTGTGCTGGTGCGGCGTGCGAGGATGCGCGATGCCTCCCTACCGCCGTTCAGGAACTGGAACGCGCAATTTAGCTCGCCATGCTACAAAGCAATGCCACACGGACCTCCCCAGCAGAACGCCAACATTACTGGCAGCACTGCAAACACGACAGTGCCGTGCAAAATGGAATGCCCAAATCATGTCCATGATATATCCAAACATATTACTGCAAGGCCGCATATCAAGTCGTCCAATCGGGTTAGCGCCCTTGTCACCGGGGCGAAGGGGGCCGTGTCCTCACCTCTTGCTAGAGCGCGCGACAGAGACAGAACGTTTTAGCGATTCCGCCCAATATGATCTGGCAAGCCGACCACCCCAGCTGGGCCGAAGCCCTTTCTTTGCCTGAGCGGCAACCCTCACCGCGCAACCTCCCTTTCCATCCTCATCCCCATCTCTCTCTCTCTCGTCAAACTCTCTCTGCATCACCCTTCATCGTCTGCTCCACGATACCCAGACATCCTGACGAGGCCGCACGCACTTGCCCACCCTAGCCGACCAGACGCTCTCTAGCCAACACGCTGACACGCGGAGCCGCTGTCTTTTGCCCTCATCACTGCAGACCAAGTCCTCAACACCAACCTTCTACATAGCGCTGCAGCCATCTCGACTCATCACCACCGCGTCGGCCTGCACGCGAACATGACCACGAAATCACCAAAGACCCTCGTCGTCACACTCAAGTTGTCAGCAGACTCCCTGACCAAGTTCCCACACCAGCCCTCGCCATCACCCAAGGAAGAAGCGAAGCCCTCCCCACCAACACCTACGCCTCAAATCGTCGAACCCACGCCCGCCGACACGCCTGCCGACTCGACTCCCAACATGGACGGAAGCACGCCATCGTCGCTCGCCCCTCCCTCAGCCAAGAAGAAGGGGCCGAAGCCTGGCAGCAAGCGAAGCGCCGCTCAGATGGAGGCTGGCTCGAATGGCGCCACAACGCCAAAGCAACCCAAGGCCAAGCCAGGGCCCAAGAGGAAGAAGATGGGCGACATCATCAACGACCCCAACTCCAAGGGGCCTTTTACCACACCGGCAGCCATCAACAAGGCAGGACCCAAGGCAAATCTTGGGGCCATCAACGAGCGCCTTCGCGCCCTCGACAGGACAGGCGCAAAGTGCCGTCGATGGGAGAAGAAGGGCTTCCAGGTTCGCAGCTTCACCGGCGTGCTCTGGCAAGTGCCTACCTACCAACCAGGCCGAGGCTCTGCCTTTGCCGATGACGTTAAGAGCGACAGCACCGGCACTAGCGACTCGAAGCTCAAGGACGAGAGCAGTGCTATCAGCGACAAGAGCGGGCTCAACGGCGACAGCGCATCGGTGCAAACGCCTATGAACGCCATGGCCAGTTCGCCTGCTCCTATTCCTGCTTGAGCAGCATTCGCCTTTCCTTTGTCAGCCATATAATTCTGTTTGCCCCTGTTGCAGCTGTTCATCATGTCGATTCTTTGCGGCATGTCTTTTGTATTCACTTTGTATCTTCTGATCACGTTTGGCGTTCACGGATGGCATTGACTGCTTGGCCAAAAGGCGTTACCTGAGGGCATTTCCGGGTTGTTCGAAGCAGGATCGGCCCTGGCGCATGAGCACAGATTCGACTTGCGACTATATTTGTACTGGATAGACATGGAGGCGGAGTGGGGGAGACGACATGTAGCTATGCACAGCATCATGAGGCGTCGAGAAGTGAATACCATTGCCCATTAGCTCATCGTCTTGACTTGTCCGCAGTTTGGTGACTTGGTGACCATGTACCCAGTATTGTATATATTTCGGAAGTGAGGCCGCGGCTGAATCACATTGTCCGGATCTCAAACACGGACACTCGTGATTGCCTCCTGGAAATTATCGACATGCGTGAATGATGCCCTGGACATTCACAAACATGACCGCGTGCATGGCGTTATCGTACCCGTGGACTGCGGGGATCGTCACCGATAGCTCGGCTGGATGTGAACCTCCGGTCAGCCATGGACCATGATTAACCCACGACTTGAACCCACCCTGGGCCAGCGCTTCTGCCTGTAGCAAATTGTACCGTACATGGAACCATGAATGTATTTGTCACGGGACTTGGACAGGAACCTGGCTGTCGTTGATTCTTGCCCTGACCGTTTGGCGATTGCACCTGCCAGCACACAGTAACTCCTCACCCACTCGGCGCCATTACCTACGCGTCCTGATTGCCTTTGATCGCTCCCGGGCTCTGCAGCGCCTACTACCGCCCGGGCCGCCCATTTCTGGTCGCGATTACCGCGTGTTGAGCGCTTGCGATCGCTCCCAAACGTCACGGCGAACACGCTCATAGTTGCACCCGGCGCCACCCACCATCGCCATGATGAACGCTCGTAGGGAAAGCTGGGCCCGGGTCGCCGCTGGATCAGCAGGCAGCGGCAGCTCATTCCACCAACCCTCGCGATCCGCTGCCTTTTCCCACCTTGCCAACAACAACCTGACCACCAACCCGACCCGCCTCTCTCGCTCCATCGACGCCGACGGCCACATGTCTACAAGCTTCGGAAGAGCCGGCGGCCCGCTGCCCTCCTATTCCAGCCAGTCCGGCTACTGGCCCGGCGTGGGAGGGCCCGCCCAAGACATACCCCCGTTCTTTGTACCCTCGTATCTGCGAGGATCGAAGCATGCCGAGAAGCTGGAAGACACACATAGGGCAAAGGTGGCGGCGCAGCGGGAACACAAGTCGACACACTCGTCCAATGCCGGGTCGCTGTCGACGAGCTCAAGTAGCGTCAATCTCCACAAGATGGCGCCTTCACACCGGGGTCTCGCCCACGAGGCCATCGAGCGCGCATCCGTGCTTGTAGACGAGCCGGTAGCACCCTGGCCGACAAGATGGAACGACAGCGACCGCTTCAACCAGCTGGAGCTCGAGGATGGGGGAAGAATGGCCAAGTTCTCGGGTACCCAAAAGACGCACGACGAAGCCGCAGCGGTACGCGCCGATTTCCCCATGCCGAGGCAGTGCGGCATCTATTACTACGAAATCACCGTCATTTCCAAAGGCAAAGATGGGTTCGTAGCTTCGCCTTTTTGCTGTTACGTCGGCTAACTCGCCCTGCAGCAGAATGATTGGAATTGGTTTCTCAGGACCAAAGGTCGCCTTGAGCCGGATACCAGGTTGGGAGCCGGACTCGTATGCGTACCACGGCGACGACGGACAGGTCTTTAGTAACACCACTTCTGGAAAGTCGTATGGTCCCAAGTTTGGCACCCTGGACGTCATTGGCTGTGGCATCAATTTCAGAACAAACACTGCCTTTTTCACCAAGAATGGACACCTCCTGGGTGAGTATGGCAGTTTTAGTTTTTTTTTGGTTTGGTTTGGTTTGAAGCGCATTACTGACAAGTCCAGGCACCGCTTTCCGAGACCTGAAACCCAACATGCCTTACTACCCCACAGTAGGCATGAAGAAGCCGGGCGAGACAGTGCGCGTCAACTTTGGCCAGGAGCCCTTCGCTTTCGACATTGACAAGATGGTGGAAGACGAAAAGGCTACCATACAAGCAGACATTGCCCAAACCAAGATGGAAACGAGCGCAGCAGGGGGTGAAGATGCGTTAATACACCAGCTAGTGGGGCAATACCTAGCACACGATGGTTACGTTGAGACGGCACGAGCTTTCTCGGATGAGATTGTGGACGAAGCCAAAGCGCTTGCCAATGACGAGGATGCAGACATTCCCTATCGGACCGCTGTAGAAGACCTGGATGCGCTGAATAGGCAAAGTGAGTCTATTAGACGGCTTTCAACTACCACCGACATACTAACATTACTCAGAAATCCGCACAGCCATCCTCGAGGGCGACATTGACAAGGCGCTTAAGCATACCGCTGCATACTACCCCTCGGTCCTCCGCGACAACGAAAACATTTACTTCAAACTCCGCTGCCGAAAGTTCATCGAAATGATCAGACGATGCGGCGAGCTCAACGCACAATGCCAACCCACGCCCGCAGCGCCCTCGAAACGATCAGCTGGCTCAACACAAAATAAGCGCAACTCAACGGCTACCGAGGAATACGATTTCGAGATGGAGCTAGACGAGCAATTAGGCGTGCATAACCCGCCGCCTGGCTGGGATAACAAAGACCAGGACGACGAGCTGGAAGATGGCGATGACGACATGGAGGACAGGGAAGCGAAAAGCGCGAGGGCAACCGATGAAACGATAGCCTACGGCATGGAGCTCAAGGCCGAATTCGCCAATGATCCAAGGCGAGAAGTGAAGAGAGCGCTTGAGGATACATTTGCTCTCATTGCCTATCCAGATGCGCGAGAGAGTATGCTTGCGCCTTTGCTGGAAGTCGGTGGTCGCGTGCCAGTAGCCGAAGAGCTCAACAGCGCGATACTAGGTAAGTTCAAGTCGTTGACATTATTATCCACGTAGACGGACAACCAACTAAACAATGTTCTAGTCTCTCTAGGCAAATCCTCATCTGCCGCCCTCGAGCGCCTCGTCCAACAATCCGAAGCCCTCGTCGCCGAACTCGCCGAAGACGGCGGCTACGGCGCCTTTATCAACGTCCGGAAAGACTTTTTACAATAGTATTACAATGACATGCTCGCCCTCGACATTATTAAAAAGCAGATCATGGCTTGCAACGGGTGTGTGCCGCGTCTTCTTCCGGCTTTGTCTGCCTAGGCGGCTGCGTGCTTGGACAGGCACGTCAAGGATCAGCGTATGCTTGCCTTGGCGCTTCGTTTTGAACAAGGGACGAGGGTTCATGGGACTGAGAGATTGAGGGGTGATGGTGATGATGATGATGATGATTATGACGATGAGGAGTGTGAGGAGATGAGGAATCTCAGACGGAGGGCGAGGCTGTTATGTGTTTCGGAGAGTTGATGATTATCAATTTTTTTTTTCATTGGCATCTGCATAGGTTGGAGATTGGGGCTCTCATGGCGTTAGGGAGCGGGAGGAACGAAGAGGGTGGGCGACTGTATACATCACCAACTCTCTTGTGTTCTTGAACTGAGATCGAGTGTGAAGGGGTAGGTATTTTTTGAGAGCATTCTAACAAACCATACGGGCATGAAGACGATGGCCACTGCCCCCCCTTTTTTTGATGCGCGGTCATGATACACACATTATATTGTTTCTGTATATTAATACAACGAAACCTCCCTTCTTCTCCTTCTTCTTCTTCTTCCTCCTCCTTCCCATCTACCCCTGCAACCCCCTTTTCTCACAAAGGCCACCACCACCTCTTCTTCGCCTCCCTCGTCCCCGGCTCCTGTCCTCCCCTTGGCCCCTTGCCCTCCCCAACCCTATCAAAAAACACAACCATAATCGTCGTATCGTCAACCGCATTCCGGCTCAGCCCCTCTGGCGCCGTCAGCAGACCCAAAAAAAGCGCCCTCCTCGTCCCGCCCATGGCATTCCTCGCCAGACAAACCGCCGCGTTCTCGTCTTCAATGGCAAAGTACTCTGGCGTCGCCTTCCAGTCTACATCGTGACTTGCCTCGGGGTCGCACGTGACGCCTGGTTCAAGACCGGATAGAGAAGGCGACACAGCAGCTGAGAAGTCTGGGATGTTGGGCTGGAGCAAGGGGTCGTTTGCAACGGACCCGTTTCCCCTATCGCGGGCCTCGAGGTAGCGGGCCACGCATTCGACGGCGTGGGCCGACGAGATTCTGTCCCAGAGGCCGTCGGACGCCAAGATGAGGAAGTCGCTTTTACCCCCCTTGTCCTGCCTGACTACCTGCGTTTCCGTGACTTCGGGTTCGGCAGTCAGGTACGGCGGCGTCTTCGACAGCGGCCGCGGGCTCGTGCCCCAGAACTTGTGCTGGCACGCTTTCACCAGCTCCTGGTCCCATTTCCAGCGGTGGTCGCCAAACGCGCGCGTCACCGCCAGCCCGAGCAAGCGCCCTGTTTTCGGGTCCAGGATGTCTGGTTCATCGGGGTGTTCGGCGCGGATGCGCGCCACTTCCTTTTCGTTGAAGCCGGTTTGGTCTTCTGAGAGGGCTACGGCCGTGTACGACTGTGTGCTGCTGTCCCAGCGACCTAGCACCGCGCGCGAGTCTCCCGTGCAGGCCACACGGAGGGTAGATGTGTCGGGGTCAAAGGCAGCGAGCAAGGCACAGCTGCCGGCGAACGCGGGGGTCAGGGAAGCCACGGCCGCGGCGTTGGCGGCGGGCAGCCAATTCGCGGCTGTTTTGGCTCGCTCCATGATTGTCCTGTCCACGTTTACGAATGCATTTTTTACAACGTTCTCCACGGTGACGCTAGATGCGTTTCGCGGTAATGTGGCAAGGGCGGAGGAGACCATGGGCAGTAAACACCACTGCAGATACGCAGCCGTATACTGTCCTGCGTGGCCATCCAGCACGGCCCAGTAGTTCCAGCTTCTGTCCCCCGGACCGGGACTCGTTCCCAGCGCGAAGAAATCTTCACAGGGCTCGTTGCTGCGGAACCGGCATCCGTGCGTTATCGGCATGGATGCTTCAGGCATACCTTCAACCCCCTTCTCAGCGTCTGCCGCTTCCATCTTCCAGCCGAAACATAGCTTGTCGAATTGGTCCGAGAAGAACTTTGCAATGGAGGCGTCTTTGAGGGGTAGGCTTGGGTCCGGGATGTGGTAGTCGAGTGTATGTTGGAGCTCCTCGCGGTTGCGGTAGAAGTGCAGGGGCGTGGCTGTGCTGCTTGCGGTATCTGTGGATGCGAATGCCGCATATACGTCGTCGGTCCATGACGGCTCTACTATGTCGACGAGGTAGTATGCCAGCCCGCCGACGAGGGCGAGCACAATGACGGTTTTTGTGGGGAAGCGGGATTGCAGGTGTGGGATGGAGTGTATTGCTGGTCCTGATGAGGGCGGGGGAAAGACATGCTGGGGACTCTTCTTCTTCTCCTTCTGCTGCTGAGCTTTTGTCTGTGAGGGAAATGCATGCCGTGGTGTTTGCGACAAGGCACGTGATGTCGAACTGGCGTGAACGCGTTTTATCCGCTCGCTATGTTGTGGCCGGAATATGCTGCTGCTGCTGCTGCCTGATAGCGGGCGCAGCCGTCTAGCTAATTGAGTCTGCGACACCAGCTTCAGATGTGCTGTGCTTACACATCGCCCTGGTATCATTTTGGCTTGTTTTGGTGGACTTTCGCCGGCCGGAGGATGGTTGTGGTCCAAGAAGATTCAGTGGTCTGTGCGTGCGCTTGTCGATCGCCCTCTCACGTGAAGGCGGGTAGCGCCCTGGTGGAAAGCCGCCCTCGGGTGGGGCGCAGAGTAAGCAAGGGGATGCAGCCCTGGGCTGAGCAATGGAGGCGTAGGTGGATTTAGTCGAGGTGCATGGTGGGCGCTTCCACGGCGACGAGAAAGGATCCTACCTGCTAAGCCTGGTTGCACGATTCTGACGAAAGCTGACGTTACAAGCTTGATAGATGAAGAAAATTGTAAGGTTGCTAATTCAGACTATCTCTTAGGGACTGGGTATCGTCGTTACTTGCTTGTGCAACTCATAATGAAAAGCATGGCCATTCAAAACACCCTCCCTGATAACAAAAACAAAACGTGGACAATGATTACCCGCCGAAGACGCCGATAAGACTGATGATGGGGGCCAGCAGCACTATTGTAGAATCGGGACACAAGGACAACCAGCCTGCTCGATACATGCCCACTTGAAACGCTCCTCTCTTCTGCCGCTCATGTATTACCCCTTCTCGTACAGCGTGCAACGCTGCCACTTTCTGGACCGCCTCGTATGTACACTGACGGTCGTGGTGCGCGATGATGTATCTGTGCTCGTTGATAGCCACAGGTCACATCTCCGTCCAGTGTACATCTTCTATGCGGTCTACCTCTTCGTATTGCCTCTTCTTCTTTTCCTTCTTTGCCTTTGTGTTCTTTCGTCGGAGCATGAGCTTCATCTTCGACGCTAGCTTGCCAAACGCTGCTGTTGTAGGAGTACCGGCGCTCTGGTCTCCCGGCTTCTTTTCCTCGTCGTGGTCAATGTCTTCGCTCTTTGGTGGGTAGTGTTGCTGAGATAAATCGGCCAATGTGACTGGCTTTGGTTGACTGACGTGCCTTGTTTCCTTGGTTGCGCGGGAAGCTAGCGAAGTATCTGAAAGCATTTCTTTGGAAGCAATGGCTGGAGTCTTCGTCTGAGGTACGACGGGCGTAGACTTGGACTTGGGCGGTGCCTTTACAGGCAGTGGCTTCAGCATCCGCCATACCGGCTCTGTAGGGCTTGAAGGCTCGGAAGATGACGACATAGGCCGAACCAGGACGACAGATGAGTTGTCCCAGTCATGGTCTATCCTTGGTGAATAGGCTGGCGTCGACGGCTCAGAGTCGATGAATGTGCCAAACGACTTTGCTGACATTGGCGGAGGCGACATTGGACCCAGTGATTGTGGTGTCATTGGAGTGTGGACGAGAGCGGGAGGAGGGTAACTCTTTGCTGAAAAACGATGTGGTCGTTCGGATGACATGGTACGCGGCTGCTTTGGCAGTCCGTGGGTAGAGAGTGGTCTGTGGATACTAGCGCCCAATGAGGTCGAAGACAGCCCAGGTGACGGCACGGAAAGAGTGGCCATGTGTATGGAGAAGTTACCGCGCCAAGTATGTGATAAGCTTTTCTGTGCACGTAGCCCTAGAATGGGCGGGAGCGTAATTATGTCGTTCGATGAGACGCGCGACACGAAAAGAAAATACGGGAATGGCGGCGGCGAAGGATGTAAAAGAAGGCAAAGGCAGTATCCGAGGGCATAAGCAAATACCGAATGGGTGATATTGCGGCACAGCAACTCTTCCGGTCAAGTGGGTAAAGTCGGTAAAGTCGAACAAAAGAGGAGAAGAGAGACTGGACCCCAGGAGGAAACACGACGGGAACAGAGGGCTGGTACCGGTACCACATGAGGCCTGCAGGCTACAGTTTTGCTATATGAGTGCACCACGCACGCGTCATCCGCGCCGTGACAATGCGTACTACGCCAGGTGCAGCGGTGAAATCTGTCAAGGCAATCATGTTATCCTGGTGGCGACGTGGAACTACGCCGTTTGAGTAAACGCGTTTGAAAGTCTCGAGAGCCGCCTGTAGTGACCCCGCCGTTGGGACATGGTGCGGGAAACTCCTAGAGGGTGAAGGACGTTGGAAATGCGACCGAGCAGGGAATGATTGGCGACCCAACACACAAAGGCGCTAATGTCGGCTTTCGATTGGCTGGCGGCGCCCAAGCTGCGTCGACCACGCCGCAAAATTCATTAATGGCAGCGCCTGCGAAATCTACAGAGCCCGCAATGGGGAACCGGGGGGTGGGCCAACACCCAGCGGTCTTTTGAACGGCTGAGATCTGCTGCCGTGGTTCGGGGTCGAAGGACAGCGGCTCACAGCCCCCATTCGCTGCAGGGCCTAGCGAATCAGGTCCGCGAGGCACCTCTTCAGCGCGCGAGCACCTACAGCTACGCACGACAACCGTCTGCTTTGAGGTCTAGCCAGGGCTCCTGACCTCATAGTCAGGTCAGAAGAAGAAGGCGGCGTTCTCGAGCATGGTTCGTCGCCATACGGCTTCGTCTGCTTCTCGTTCCCGAGACGCTCAGCCCGAAGCTAGGATCATGAGTTCGCTGATCAAAGTTGACTTCCGGTCGCGTGAGTGGTCACAGTGTCGAGCCACGAAATGCCCTTGATCGTGACACAGGCCCCAGGGCGGTGCAGAGACTTGAGGGGGTCGTGTCTGCGCCGCAATATCGACATTGTTAAAAAGTGGGTAGACTCGATCCTGCTCGCGGCAGAAAACCGTTGTGTGCAGCTCTGTACGACGTCCTTAAGCGCCGTGCGATTCAATCTCTGCGACTACTGGTGCAGACACGGTAAGCGCATTCAGGATGCTTTTTTAATTGAGCCGATGTGCATGCGTGAGGGGTCGTGTAAGCGATGTGTTGTTGCAGACGACGTGCGCTGTTCGGGTAATTGATAGGAAAACAAGTCATCGCCTGCCCCAAGCCAAGAAGCTCGGGAGGTAGCAAAGATGGAGATCGCCCAGACAAAGCCCAAGGCGAAACGGCATGCGGGCGAAGCTTGACCGACAACGGCTGTTGTCCGAGGAGGAGGTGATACGTCTAGCACAGGGCCGAGCCCATGGGCGGCGTGGACCTCGGGAAGGGGCGAGGCTTCCGTGGCGATCAAGCCTGACGCGTAGATATCGTCGAGCCTCCACCACCTCGACCCCATCTCCTTCCTCTTCCACCCTGTTTTGCATGTATTGTTGGGAAAGTGTTGCCATCATATGCTTGTTGGTTACAGGATCAGCTTCCCATCACAAATCCTTCGTGCGAAACTGAGTCACCTGCCTGCCATAGGCAAGCAATCGGCCCGTTGCTTTGCAACATTCCTTCCGGCTGGAATTACCCACACCCTCCAACAGTTAGTGCGTGTTGGATGTGGGCCACCTACTTCCTTCATGAAGCTCTTTTCCTCACTTTGGACACATCTGCTCTAGAGAGACAATCGAGTACGTGTACAAGTGTCCACAGAATGGGCACGAGATCGATAGAGCCACTCGTGATTCTTCGATAAGCTTTCCGACCGCCTCGCCATTAACGAATCGACCAAAGTATGGCGTGTTTCTGGATTGCTTTTTTCAAAAGTCTTGCTGGGGTTGTCTGTGTTCGTGTTGTTATCACCCCGCTTCACTCTAATCCTGACTTCTGTTGACTGATTGCAAATGTCTCAGACCCATCCCGACGGAAATGACGACTTGAGGGCAGATGATTTCGCTACCATTGATGTCGATGACTTAGTTCGGGGCAGTGGTACCGGGGACTTCTCAGATGAACGGCTCTGGGTCCATGAGAGCTAACGAAACCATGCATCGTGTCGATACATTTACCACCCTCCATCACAACTATTGTCTTTCGGTCCAAAAACGCGATGAAGGACGCCTTCTCTTTGGCTATCTATCTGCCTCAGGCATGGTCTTTGAGTCATCTATGGGGCACCTTGGGGTTTCTGTTGGCAGGTTTAACGAGGCGCACTTGACCAATATGTAGCTCCACCTCATAAACGTCGTTCTTTGGAAGAAAATACGACCTCAGGCTCATGGGACATGAAGAGAATCATTCAGTGGGGACGCTACAGTCTTTCATTCCTTCAAAACCTCGCCACTATTCTTGATGGCTATAGCATTCACTTTCATCTCAGCATCTGCTATGACATTGAATTGGCAACAACTCTTGGCACCTCCATGTCGTCGTTTCATTGTCACCTCGGAGCAATGGAGTATGAAGTCTACAAGGCTCACAACCGCTTTTCGTCTTCACCTTCACCTTCACCACTGATGTCAATGTGCGACTTTGCTGCCTGATCACGCTCGCACTTGGAAATATCGACTTCACGTCATCAACGCAGCGATACATAGTCTTGAACTTCTACCCAGAACCACGTAGTATCGCACATCAGCACAACAGCGCCTTACTTAGAAGCTCAGTCATGGATTTCCCGCACATGCAATTACAGACAAGTCTGGCGGCGACGATGTTCTCGCCATATGTAGTATCGACGCTCTACACTCAGCCCGAAGACTCGCAGCAAAGCAAGAACCGCAACACTAACCCTACGAACACATACTGCAAGCGCAATATCAGAGGAAATACCAGCGATGATGGCTCAGAACAGCGCCAGCGCCTTGGCAAGAGCGGTAGTATCAGAAACCTTGGACGCCTTTTCAGGCGCAAAAGATGCGACCGCGGCAGTATCAACGGCAGCGTCGAGTTAGCTACTATTCACGGCTCTGATCACGAGGAAGACACCGCCAGCATCAAAACCGTGCGCCGTTATCCGCCAGGTAGTCTCAAGCGCTCCGAAAGTGTGGACAATCGCGTAGGCGAGAGCACTATTGACGAGACGGACACAACAGGTGAGTACCGAACACTAACGCGAATAAACCCATCTGACACTGGCAGACCATGAAGAAGCTCCTGAAGAACTGCATCAACTGCGAGCACTCAGCGACGAGGAATGTGCTGCATTCGCCAAGGCATATATGACTTTCAATGATGACGATGACAACAACGACAGTAATCAGAAGTGTAATGACAACGAGGTCGACGAAAGAAGTGGAGAAGACCACACCAGCGATAGCAAAAAAGGCGAGGACTATGTTTCAAAAGACAACAGTCTCTACCGCTACCACCAAGAATACCTTCACGTCAACCTCACCGAGGAGGATGTGAAGCGGATAGCTGGAGAGATCAAAGACGAGACCATCGCCGAAGTGAACCTCTCCTTATTCAGCTACTGGATCAAGTCGAGTGACGAAAATTACACGGCGGCTAGAAAAGAAATCCGAGAGCTGGGCCTGGATCATGTGGGCATCGAGTTCAAATCCACCCTGCTCGACTTATGCTAACACACCGTGCTAGGGCTACAACCTGATGCGCATCCGCAACGAGCATCTCCGTAGACTCTTAGAAGACGTCTTCAACCAACGTCCAGTGTATGCTAAGCCTCCAGCACAGATAACACTCCGCAAAATCCCCGGCATCCGCAACTTGCGTAGCCCAGGCACAGATTGGTGTCATGCAGGGCTAGGGCGACGGGATTGGCCGCCAAAACCCCACCTCACGTCTCGAAACCGACCGTCCGGAAAAAAGATGGATACTCAATAATGACGGAGACTAACTATGGTGTTTTTCTTTTAGTGAACCCCGCGCCACCCTTCTTGAGAAACGCTTCCGTGTCAACCTGGCTGCTAGTGCTGCCCACGCTCCGCCGCGCTCTTCCCATTATCGCGTACTCCCCCGCCTCGACTCCCTCCCTTCGCCGATGCGTGCTGAGCGCCTACGAGTAATAACTAAAGATACAATACGGTCGACGTCTTCGAGTTCTTTTGCGTCATCTCAGCGTGACTACCCACCAAACAGTACGGCACATCTCAAGCAGCAGATCATGTCCACTTCACTTGGCATATTAACGGTACATAGCACCCGATCGTCCACTGCCTCTCTCTTTTCGCACACCAAGCTCGACGCCTGGTTCGCTTCCTTCCCTTCCTTTCGGCTTCCCATCGCCCGGTTCGCCCGTACGACATTCAGTCGACAACTTCTCGGCTCTGGAGTCCTACACAGGGTCCTCTGACGACGAGACAGACATTGATTCTGCGTGGGAGACTCGTGTCGCCAGTGTCTACGAGCGGGTGGTAGCGTTGCAAGGACCGGAACAGTTGGATGAGGTAATTGAGGGCCTGCAGGGTCTTCGGGCCATGTATTTGTCGGAGGAGGCCTGAGGGGGACATGTCATGTGTGGATCTGTACCCTTGTATCCGCCCTGTGGAGTCTGAGGTGAAGGAGAAATTGCAATTCAAATGGGCTGACTTTCTTCTGGCTGTGTTGAGAACGCGTGATGAGTCACGCTATATAAGAGGGAATCTGATCTGACGGATAGACTTGAATACCTACTAGATACTACTTCACTGCCTCCAGCGAAAAACCTGCGTACTACGAATACCTCCCAGCTACCCTCTCCACACCGGCGGACCCGGGATATTGTATACCTACAACTTCATTAGCACGTCTCCCCATACCCATCTTCGCCTTTACTCGCCGTGCTATTCGCCACCTCAGGGCTATAAATATCGATATTAATCTCCGGTTCTACGCCCACAATCAGTCGCCACACCACCACGCCATCTCCAACAGCAAAGAAAGAACTCACGATCCATACTCCACACCCCCGGAATCCCCACTAAATACCTCTCCCCAGGCAACACCCCCTCCCCCTCCAGCCCCTCCCTACCAACCACCACATGCGCACACTGCATGTAAAACTGCGGCCGTCCCGCAGAATGCAAACTCACAATCTCGTGCCTAATCAGATAACGCCCCGCCCTCAACGTGCTCGGCACATGCTCCTCCCACAAACTAGGTTCGCCATCCCAGCGCGAGAACGTGCCCTGGAACCACACGCCCGTCTGTATACTACCTGAAAGCAGCCCCCGCTCCCCAATTTTAAACCACAATGCGTTGCCGAGCGGGAAGGTGCCGCAGTCGTTGGCCGTGTTGGAGCAGTACGCCATCCAGGCTACCATAGGCCCGACGGTGTGGAGCCAGGGCCCGTAGGCGGCGGTGATGTTTTGTCCTGCGAGGAGGGGGATGGATGCCATGGCGGGTGTGCCCGGGTTGTTACATGAGAGGGAGGGGTCGGTAGGGGAGAAGATGGGATCGTTGGAGGCCCATTTGCGTTGTACGATGTTGGGCGCGTTATCTTGTGTGGGGTCGTCGGAGTAAGGGTTGTAGCTTTGAGAGGGAGTTTTTTTTTAGTGGAAATGGAGAGAGGAGGGGGAATGCTGAATGTGGTATTACCCTGGGTACCATGTTTCTCCTACTGTGTAATTTAGGGCTCCGCCGTGGGCGGAAGTGAGGGGGAGGAGAGGGGCGAGGCTTGCTAGGATCGTGAAACGCATTTTAAGTACCTAGGTAGTGCTGATGTGTGATAAGGCGAGAATTGTCAAGAGTGCTGAGAAAAAGTCCCGAACACGAGATATTCGTTCAAGTTCTAATCACTCTCAAGTTTAGGCCATCGCCGGCAAGATGTTCAGAGGAGCAATCCGTGCGTCCGGAAACGCTGCTTAGACGTCCGCAGGGCTCCTGATCTTTATAGTGATGTCATTTCAACATAATTCGGTATATAAATCTCAGACAACAGTTCTACCAATAAGCATCCGCGTCGCAATTCATGCCAGTCGTCGTGTAGTAGTTGATGCGGAGAATAATGTCCATGTTTAATCTACGAGAGTGCTTAGCATCAAAGCTTAATTGTGAGTGACCTTGCCCTTTATCCGGCAATAGCTCGTAATACATTGTAATATGACACAGGTCTCGCACGCCACGCCATTACATTTGGAGGCAGTTCGCAGAATTTGAATTATGCAGATCCCAAGAATGGCGAAAGACCCCACTGTGTTCATGTGGGGAGGGTGGTGCTTGTGATTTGGTATATAATTGACACGCTCTGGGGCAAACCTGACGAACAACACCACCACACCACGACTCGCGAGCATGAAATCCCTTCTCACGTCATTTCTGGCTTTCTCCCTAGCAGTATTTGCTGCGCAATTGACGCAGGTACCAAACTATGGCGGTAATGCAAGAGCGAAACCCGGCATGTATGTATCAGCCCCCACACTTTGTCTCTTCCATTCCGCTCACTGTGATCAAAAGGTGGGCGTATGTACCCGACCAAGTCAAAAGCGACGCGCTGGTCGTAGCTATCCATTCCTGTCAATCTTCAGCCCAGAAATACTTTCAAAACGCCTTGATCCCCTGGAAGAAAGGCTCAGATAGCAAAGGCTATATAACAGTCTGGCCAAGCTCAACAACAGAGTGCTGGGACGTTTCCAGTAAAACCTCGCTAACACATAATGGTGGCGGCGACTCAAACGCCATCGCCAATATGATTACGTACGCAATCGACAAGTACAAGATCGACCCCATGAAGGTTTTCGTTACTGGTGGCTCGTCTGGTGCCATGATGTCGAATGTTCTGGCGGCGACGTACCCTGAGCTCATCACTGCTATCTCCCTGTACTCTGGCGTTCCGGCTGGATGCTTTGTATCTGCTTCTGGAGCATCAGCGGCGTGGAATAATACATGCTCCGGTGGGCAGTCGGTCTCGACGGCGCAACATTGGGGCGACGTTGTTCGAGGGATGTATCCTGGATACAATGGCACGCGGCCACGGATGCGTAAGTAAAGGACCAGAGTTTTGCTTTCGTGAAGCTCATATCTTGGATAGAATTTTGGCATGGGTCGGTCGACTCAACGTTGTCGCCTAAGAACTACGAGGAGACGCTCAAGCAGTGGACGAACGTGTTTGGAGCCAGCACTACCCCGACCAGCTCGAAGAAAGATACCCCGGAGAAGAACTATCGGGCTGATGACTTCGGCCCGAATGTGGAGGGTATTTGGGCGGTGGGCGTGGGTCATAGCGTTCCATCGCACTTGTCTGTGTCGGAAGCCTGGTTTGGACTGTAGCAACACCGCCAGCGGCCGGAACATCGCGTAGATTGATACAGTATACCGCATACATAGAAGTAGTATCGGTCGATGATACCGGTCTTTGGCGTGCTTCATTTTACCGACCCGTGGCTTTCACTCCTTCTATGCACTTCCTTTGGAACCTCTAGCGTGGCTCGTCGTTTTGGTGGCCGACTTGGACTGGTTTCTGGACGCGGCGACTCATTCACAGGCGGCGGTGATGAGTTGCCTCCGATATCTGACGTGGACCTAATGCTTGGCGAATATGTGCTGCTCGCTCTGGCTTCCCGCATTCGCTCATAGGTTTTGCTGGTACTTTCCAAAGCTGGGTTTCGCAAACCCTCGCCGGGAACTTCCGGGAATGCTCGTACTTCGTTCTCATTATGTTTGTGTTCCAAATCGAGCTTTTCGTGCGCAGCGTCGCCAAGGTAATCCCCAGCAGCGGTCAACCATCTGCGCACCTTGTGTCTGCCGGCTGTTGGCTGATCGTCTTGGTGGTCATCTTGACGGGTTCCCTGAGAGATGTCTTCGAAATGATTAATATCAGAGCGTGTATGAGTAATAGTGGGGATCAATGCTATGTCGTTGGGGGACTCCGAACGTATGCCTAAGGCATTGCTTTGGCTAGCCCCTTCCATGTTATAGTTTCTCGGCCATCGATCGGGAGAGTGCGCTGATCTCTGAGACGGCCACTGGTTACTGCTTTGGCTGTGAACCGACGAGTTCGTGTGCCCGCGCTGTACGGGACGCTTCTCCGGAGGATCGTCTTCGTCGCTGCTCGACCATAGTATATACAGAGATCCCAACGCAGCCATAATGGTTCCGGCTATAGGTGACCATTGCCCTGTATCCAGCGTTAATGAATGAAGTTTGACAGATCAAAACCGCCTACCGAGAGAGGCCATGGGCTCAGTCATGTGCAACATCTGAGGACTGAAGAAGTTTGCTTCGCCAACACCGATGATAGTGAGTATTACACCTCCAAAGAGTGGGATTTCGATGACAGCAAGAAACCGTCGCACAAGTTCATTGACATTTCTCAGCTCACCAACCGTCATATTGGCGCCTTCGATTGGGTCGTCTAGCTTTTCCACATGCCACGGTCTCTTCCGCCGCCTCTCCCAGTTGGCCTCAAGAACCTTGTCCCATGTGAAGACGAGAGATAGGATTGCTGGGATGCAGAAGCCGGCAGCAAGCAGCATGGCAGCATTGAATGTCAAGATGCGTGGCACAGGGATAACATAGACGTCTGAAGCAGATCCACCGCGAAGAGCGGATTTGGGTCCTTCGGTCTCAGAGCATGTTATGTTGCAATTGGGATGCTCTTTGAGAAAGTCGGCACTTCCTGGGTGCGCTTTGTTGTCGACGTTGATGCTACACTCGGTCGGGGTCACGCGGTAAAACTCCACGCACAATGCCAACAGACCCATGAGTATCAATGCCGTCCACAGAAAGATGATGTTCCTTCCTGGCGTGTAGAAATACGTGCGCGACACCCGCACCGTTAGCGGCGCGGCTAAGATTCCGATTGCGCAGAATTGAAAAGCCCCGAAAATATCAAGGTCAATCGCTCCTGTAAAGGCATGGGTTTAGAGGTGTGTATTATGAGAGCATTCTTCGGCGGTGTGTAACTGACCATTTATGTGCGCGGAGGCGAGCACGATACCCTGGAGAGCTGAGATTGCCGGGAGAACTAAAACGGCAGCTAAGCACGTATTCCTCAGCCATTCCGCTTTGCGAAAAGTGACACACGCGGCAACAAGGACGTAGAAAAGGATCTGGATGGCCGCGTTAGTCTTCTGATAGGCCAAAGCCCACTTATCGTGGTAGTCGGAGAGCTACTCACACGAGATCCGGTCCCGTAATTGGATGAAATCGGCCAGGCACAGACAACGTCAAATGTAGCGCTAGACGCTGAAGCCGAGGCGGTCGAAGTCGCAGCACTTTGCGTCGAAGTTTCCGAGAGTATTTGAGTAGCCGACATGTTCACACCGTATAGTTTCTGGTGGATGAGAGGAAGACATTATGTACAGATCATGCTGGCGCAAAAAGTAGTAGCATAGGCATTACGAATTGCGCGGCGGGCGTAACTCCGGTCAATAAGGCGTCCAAGTAGATCACCAATCGTCTGGGGTAATGCAAAGTTTACCGGTGACCCTTTGTGGTTGCATAGGGCGAGTTGTGGCTGAGTGAGAAGCATGACCCGCCCGAGCAGTCTTGCCTTGGATCCGGGCCGTGCAAGATTCTGCGACAAAGCACAGCAAGACGTAGCGATCTCGTAGGGGAAAAAAGTTGAATCAGTGCGCTGGAAAAATGCCGCGCGTATTTAGGCTGTTGATGAGTTGGGCGAGCGATAAGTTTTGCGTCGCCTGGTTGTTGCAAGCTTCGATGAGGCAGCCTAGCAGCGGCCCAACTACCTAAGCAAGTGGGCTGTGAAGCCTTAGTCCCGGTCTGTAACGAGCGACCGCCATCTCTCTAACACCAACTAGCTATAGCCCGCCTGCATCTGCATCAGCGTCAGAATCATACAAGACCTTGGAAGCCTCACTTGCCTGACATGTCCGTGTCGCGCGTCATATTTTACATGACAACTCGTTGCCAGCACTGACCTGTGCGGCGACAATCAAGCTCAGCGCACTGGCTTTCACGAACGCTCACCCTTGAATCGGGCCTTATTGGAAAGCTTGGTGTCCCGCATCTCGACCTTGGAACTCCTCTTGAGCCCTTTCTCCCACCAAGATCAATTCCCCATTCAATTATTTGGCGTTGGCAGGAGTCGCAATATGCTCGCCTCACGTGCGACCGAGCCGGAAAGGCCTGATCTTGATACTAACAGGATCAAGGAATGGCGCTCCATAGTCACACTCATTGTATTCGTTTTAACGAGTAAGTCGAGTGAGAACATTGACTGTTATACACCAGCAACTAACCTTGAACACTCGCAGACATCAATGTGCTGTTTCCATTCTGCATACCAATTTACGTCCCCCGGGTTATCTGGACCCCGTTCCTCAATCTCATTAGTGCGATGCGCATTATACCACCGCCACAGCACCCAACCAGGATTCGGAATGGCAAAGCCGGCTCGTTTGTGCGATTCGATTTTCCCATGAACTTCATTACTGCGCCTTTGGTAGCGGATCTCTTCCTGCTTGCGATTCTTGCTATCGGATCCAAGGAAGTGAGTGGTGGCACTCTTGGGGACCAAGGAATCGTCCCGTACGATATCATGCTCTTCTTCCTATCGCTAGCCTATATCGCTATTTCCGTGGATGCTTCCGGCTTGATCAGATGGCTGGCTTTCAAAGTCCTACAGAAAGGAGGAAAAGTTGGTCACAGGCTATTCTTCTATCTGTATGCCTTCTTCTTCGGACTCACGGCTCTCATCGGCAATGATCCTGTGATCCTCTCTGGCACCGCCTTTTTGTCTTATATGACACGTGTATCAAGCAACATCAAGCATCCGAGAGCATGGATATTCACCCAATTCTCCGTGGCAAACATTGCATCGGCAATACTCGTCTCCTCCAACCCGACGAACCTTGTACTGGCAGGGGCCTTCCAAATCACCTTCATCAAGTACACTGCCAACGTTATTGTGCCAGTCCTTGTGACGGGCATCGTTTTGTATCCCTTTTTGCTATATATCATCTTCCACGACGAGTCTCTTATCCCGCTATCTATCAAGATGGAGGATCTTCCAGACGAGCTCAAGGTATGAGACAGGTATCAAGCTCGATCGAGGCTACTAATCTAAGAACATAACAGAACAAGCCGCCTGTAAATCCCAATATTCCCTTCGCCAAAGGTGGTCTCGATGACAACGAGAATGACCCTAACAGCGATGAAGAACAAGAAAAGACCATGTCCCTCGAAGAAGTCCTGAATCCATTTCTTGACAAGAAAGGTGCAATGTTTGGTGCGGCCATCATGGCAGCTACGCTAGTGACAGTGCTTGTCCTCAATGCAGCCTCCACGGGTACGCACGAGCGGCCCGTCTTTTGGGTTACGCTACCTGCTGCATTCGTCATGCTTTGCTTTGATCTTACGATGGGGTGGCTCGATAGGAAAGAGACGCGAAGCATCGCCCAACAAGGTCGACGAAGAGCGGAAACTGCGCTTGCAGAAAGAGAGGAAGTAAGAAGGATGTCCATCATACAAGAAAATCTGGGTGCGATAGCTGCAAAAGAGGCCCCGGATGCAAGTCCGAACTCACAGGAAAAAGCTCCTTCACTGGCGGAGGCCTCAAGCCACATACTAAGTGGGAGGACGCGAGAGATGATGGCGAACGAGCCAATCTCACAGGAAGAGAAGAAACTGGAACCAAGCAAAGAGCCTAGGCCGACAACTCTATCATCACTCGTATGCGATTCCTACAGATGGGCACAGGAAACTTTTCCGACAACCATGACAGTCTTCCACCACCTCCCGCTAGCACTCGTGCCCTTTGCCTTTTGCATGTTCGTCTTGGTCCAGGCTCTGGTTACCAAAGGTTGGGTTCCCGTCTTTGCACATGCCTGGGACCACTGGGTTGAGAAGACTGGAACAGTCGGTGCTATCGGTGGGATGGGCTTCGTCTCAGTTATATTATGTAATGTAAGTTCCCTGCTTGCAGGTTGTCTCGGATGCGACTGACTAGTCTTCGTTAGTTCGCCGGCACGAACATTGGCACTACCATTCTCATCTCCAGAGTCATTCAAGCGTGGGAGGAAATCCACCGCCAGAACGGGACCCCGATATCTGACAGAACCTTTTGGGGCACAATCTACAGGTACGTCTGCCACTCCATGCTAAGCTTTCCTGGTCTAACCTGGAACTAGTATGGCTATAGGGGTCAACTATGGTGCATTCAGCCTGGCCTTCAGTGCGTCGCTGGCTGGTATGCTGTGGCGCGATATCCTTGGACGCAAGCACATCCACGTTGGCGGTCTGGAATTTGCACGAGTCAACCTTCCCATTATCGCAATCACCATGGTGGTTGGTTTGACTGTTCTCGTAGGCGAGATCTACATCATCAGGGACGATTCGCCTTATCGTATATCATGAGCTATGCTAGTCACGGATCGAAAGGCTAATATCACCGTAAACAATCGAATCCTTTCGGACGTTGAGGAATCGCGGCCTTGACATGTCCGTTGCTCTCCCGCTTCCGGCTCCCTGAACAAATGAAGATTATGGCACCCGAAACCTTTCGCGAACGCGTTTGCATGCGAGCTGTCGTGCTGTGTGTAATTCGGCCGAATCAAAGAACGAAACGTGACTTCTGCAAAACTGGGTAGAAGAAACCAAACATTCAACGAGTATCTTCTGATGCGAAAGCGACAGGTCGCGGAGAAAGGGTATTGCGCTAGTGACGTATCCGCTCCCTCGCCTATCAAAACCATTGCAACCCAACTTCTCCATCAACCTTCACACCTCTCTTCAACCCGAATCAGAAACAGGCCCTTCTACCGAAGAGTTCTTCATGGAAGTGATAAACCAGTGCTTCGAGGAGAAGAGACGCAATCGATTCGCTCGCCTATCCACGTTCCATACGATGTTGTGGTCTTATGCGGAGAACAAGTTAGACATATTGCCGCTTGTGCAGGCACATTACAAGAAATACAAGGCTATGACGCAGGTGGAAAGATACAAGAAGTATGCAGATGGGCTTTTGGCTGCTTTGGCAGAGGTTGGGATCGATATAGCAAATGAGAGGTAACGGTATTTCGACTTCAAAGATACGTTGAGAGCGATGCATGATATCCACCGGGCTGAGAAACGGGAGAATAGAGCGGGTGAGAGGAAGACGAAAAGATATTGGAATAGAGTGAGGTGCTTGGAGAAGAAGGTGAAGGAGAAGAAGCAAGTGAAGAATATAGGAGGATCAAGAAGAAAGAAGAATATTCTATATATCGAAGATGTTGTGATTTCATATTTCATTGTTGCTCATGGATGCGGCTGCCTTTTTAGATAGACGGTAAACGCGTTAGCATGCCAGCAGCGAGAACTAGTTATGGACTGTTTACAGCCAGCCCACTCTTACTTACTCGCTCACAATTTCGCTATTAATCGGCAACAAGACCCTTTCCAGTGGTGCAACAGAATTGCATACATGGTGGCAAGCAGTACCCACAATCCTTCTCTCAAGGCCGCTTCGGCGGACCTTGCTAGGTGCGTCGCAAGCAAGCATATGCTACTCAAGATCTCACTCACTGCCCTTGAACAAACTGATTGCTGAAAAAGTTGCGGTTGAGTCAGAGTGAGCTTCAAACCCGTGAGAAACCTTGCGTCATACTGATGTGGCTCGTAGTTTAGAGCGAATGAGCAAGGAAACCGCCTCACTCGAACTCTCTCAGCAAGATAATAAAAAGTGGTGCGAGAAGCTCAGCCTACTCGCGGCCTCAACACTATGTCGCCATTTTGCTGCTAAGTTTTACACAGCTCTTCGGTTGGCACTCAGGCAGCTGATCCACGAGCACGTCTGGGACGAAGCAAAGCAGCGTCTCATGTTCAACGACGTGACCCTTTATGCCGGGAGTCCAGCTTTAAAACCTGAACCTCTATCAAAAGGCTGGTTTTTCAGAGGGGAACTGGTAGATGAGGAAGAAAGGTTAGAACGATTGGAATATATATCTGGGTCCGTTGCATGCACTGCCACCCCTTAAGCAAGAGTCGACGGTCAAAGACTGTAAGCCGCTCGTGAATGAGATGCACGCTCTACTGTCCATCCGCGTCAAGTCTGGGGTTGAATTCACCATGAGCGTTAAATGGCAAGTCTACAAGTATGACTACCTATTTAGACTCCAACGCGCGTTCAGCGTACTCCGACCAGGGATGTACAAGCGTCTGCTGAAAAACGAAAAAGAAAAAAAATACAGAGTAACACCGTCGTCTTTCCAACTTCGCTAACGTGACGCCGTGATTCAACTCTTCACCATCAGTGCGAGTGTAGCAAGTCGAGGGTTAGCATACCCTTCACACAGCACCAGAAACACACAAGACGCAACAAGCAAGTGACCTTGACTTTGCAACACGCGAAAAAAGAGAAAAAAAAAAAAAAAGACCGCGGTTGCCAGAGCAGTTGAATTCTCTATGCGTCATTTTTTATTTTGTTCTCTTTCCCAATCAAACACCACTGTAAACGAAACAGCAAAGCAACAGGACTGAACCTTGCAAGTCTGTAATATTTATATATACGTTTTGCCTCTCATACAACGCACAGAAACTGCGTACCGCAATGGGAGAGAGGCAAGAAAAGAGAGAGAGAGAGAGAGAACAAGTGAAATTATCCAGACGTTCATCGTCGTCGTCGCCCAAACAAGACCTAAGCCCCAATAAACGCCAGGGAAACAAAAAGCGCGAATGACCCAAGACATGTACTTTTTGTGTGCACCACCCATCCACTCCATTCCTGTTACCAACGGGACAAACTCAGAGAGGAAGAAAATTGAAAGAATATTTCCCGCCAGCGCCATGCTTCGCTTATGTACAATCAACAAGTCGTGATCTCAGAGAGAGAGAGAGAGAGAGAGGGAAATGTGCAAACGAAAGTGAAAAAAAAGAAAAGAGATTAAAGAGGTACCGTCCAGTAAGATATCAACAACGGCCCTGTCAAAATACAAAAAGAGCGAGTTGAAAACGGAAAAACAAGACTTAAAAAAGGCGAGAGAACATGACTGGCTGGCAATTTTACGCGGCGGGAGAAGTCATGGGCGATACCGCCGGCGACTCGCTCGCAGCCGGTCTATCACTTGTACTCGCAAATACGGTGAAGGGAGCCGTAGCCGCCGTAGCCGCCGTAGCTGCCACAGATTTTGTAGTGCCGTTTGGTATCGGAGCGGCAGCCGCAGTGTTTGGAGGTGTTGTCTCGGCTTCTTCTTCAGGGATGGTCTGGCAGTATGTTTTGAGGACGTGTTTGAGGGCGGGGCGGCGGATGGGTTTGGAGAGGAAAAAGTCCATTCCTGAATCGAGACACTCCTAGCATGTGTTAGCATGTATGTATGGGTCAAGTGAAAGGGTTGAAGCATACCTTGACGTTGCTTTCTTCGGCGTAAGCTGTGAGAGCGACGATGGGTGCCAAGAAACCAGATTGTCGGATGAGTCGTGTCGACTGCAGGCCGTCTAGGTTAGGCATCTGGACATCCATGAAGATGAGATTGTACGGAGCCTGACGCTCCATACTTTCTTTGACCTTGTCTAGCGCCTCCTGGCCGTCCTTTGCGACTGTTACATCGTAGACGTCTTCCAGCTTCAACATACGCAGGACAACCTCTTGGTTGGTCTTGTTGTCTTCAGCAACAAGCACTTTGACCTTGTCACCCCGTTTTGTGGCTTCCGCCTCTACCCGCTTCATAGCTGCTACCTGCGAGTTCGGCGACTCCAAAGGCGCATTGGAAGCAAAGAACGGTTGGCTGAGTCCGACAAGACGGGGTTTGGTGTCTGTCTCGAAGGCCACTGGTCCCGCTGGCGCGGTGGCGGCTGTGTTTCCGGTGCTGATTGGGCTATGTGTCCCAGAATGTATCGACCGGCCCGATAGCGCGTCATCGTGCGACCGACCACGTGGGGGATCGTCGATCGACAGACTCCGCCGGGGAGTTCCCGTTTCCAGATTGACGTTCCTTGAGCTTGCTGTGCTGTCGGCCCGACTGGTGAGGTGCTTTAATGGAATGACCATGGTAAACACGCTTCCATGGCCGACTTCGCTTTTGAGGCCAACTGTGCCCTTCATCAAGCCTGCGAGCTGCGAGCAGATGCTCAGACCGAGACCAGTACCCCCGAACTTCTTGCTGAGGCCCAAGTCACCTTGAACAAATGGCTCGAAAATTTTAGCATGTAAATGGTCGGGTATGCCTGGGCCAGTATCTTCCACCTCGAATTCGAATGACAACCATCGTCCCGGTGGTGGCGTGGCGGCCCTTTCCTGGGCCATGTAGTGCGAATACGCGTTGCCTTTGTCCATCGGGTTAATTACGTTGGCAGTGTCATAGTGACTTGGTGTTGCCACGGATACTGATCCCACCTCTGAAGCAGACGCCCTTATGCGAGTTTTCGAGTTGCGCATCGAGCTTTGTCGGGATTGAAGGGAGGCTTTGCGGCTGTCTGACATGTGGGCTTCTCCAGGGCATCGAATCGTGAGCGTAACCGACCCACCCGGTGGAGTGAATTTGAGACTATTAGACACCAGGTTAATAACCACTTGAAGTATCCGATGCTGATCTCCGTATAGAACCATGTCTTTCAAGCGGCCAAGTCCGAACGGTCCAAGGTCGCGTAGTTCGTTGGGTCGCCCAGTGCTGTCAAGATTGTTTTCGTATGGTCCCTCGAATTCTACTGCCAACTGGATGCCGCCCTCTCTAGCCTGTTTTTCGAAAATGGCCAAGACTTGCGAGCTGATGTCGCGTAAACGGAACTCTTTCTCGTCCAAACTAAGCGCTTGTCCAACTTGGTTCTTGCTGCCGACGGTTAGCGACCTGACAGGCTGCTGCTAGAATAAGACTTACCTGAATGTCAGTAGATCCGTTAACAGGTTCAAGAGCAAGTCTCCACTCTTGTAGATGATGCCCAAAGACCGCCTCAACTTGATCGGATCGTCTTCTGACATGCAAACAGCGCACATACCCAGGATACCGTTCAGAGGGGTCTTCAACTCGTGCGAAATGTTGGCAATGAACAACGTCTTGCTTTCGTTTGCGGCCTCTGCAGCCTTTTTGCTCTGCTCCAACTCTGCCGTTCTTTGCGCCACCCGCTCTTCGAGCTTCTCATATTGCATCATCAGCTCATCAGTCATCTCGTTGAAGGTCGTGGTCAAATCTGTGAGTTCGTCGTGGATGAAGTGCTTGCGATCCTTTACTTTGGTTGGGATGCGGAACTGTCTCCGCCTCTCCGCCTCCTTCCTCTCTGCTCGGTTGAGTTTTGCATTTCTCCGGTAGTGTATGATTTGGCCGAAAAAGCCTTCTTTGTGAGCAAGTGCAGCCTCGTCCATGTCCTCGTTCACGCCATCGTTATGCAAACTGAAATCATCGTCGTCGAACATGTGAGGTGATACGGTCTTCTTGGTCGCATCTCGTAGTCTTCTTATCGGTTGGCTCGAGAAGTGCGCTACTGGGAACGCAAGGAGCAACAGGGCGCCAATGGTGCCAAACACGCATGCAATTATGACATTGCGCAGGTGGTAGATAGGCCTCCAGACCTCGTTGTGCGTCTGCTCTATTATGATCATCCAATTCACCATGGGGCTGTTGACGATAGCATAGCCAACGGCAACGTCGTCGCCATCCTCGTTGTCCGTAGAAATGATGCTACCAGCATTATTGGTGGCACCGGTAGGTTTGGTGAAGCCTTTGCGGATTGCGGGATATTGCGTCCAGTCAAAGGGCGGCGGGTCGAGAGCAGCACCATACTGCTCATGTCTTTGTACGTCATCTCGTTGCGTTGGCGGGGCAAGAAAGCGTACTTGCACATCCTCTGGGGGAGTAGGATTTGCAGTGCTGTACAGATATTCGGAAGGAAAGACATTTGTGACATTGCTGGGCCCAAACAGCAAGGTCAGGCCACTCTGGTCGAGACCTTCTATGGCGTTGACGACGTTGGTGATAAGCGAGGCATCCAGAACCGTTGTGAGCCAACCGAGGGTATCAATATTGGACGTGTTGTTGATGATGGGCGCAGTGACTGAAACCAAGCTGAGAGTCTCGTTGACACGATAGGGGCCGATGAAGAGGTAGCTAGTGTTGTCGATTGTGCGCCCTTGGTAGTGTGCCTTGTACATGTTCATGGTGGCATTGTACTCGATCGTCTCGACGGAGAAGTTGGGGTAGAGCTCGGGGATGAAGCCGTACTCAGGATCGCCTAGGGTTGCATTCTGACCATCAGGTCTCTGGATTGGGAGCACGACGTCCATCATACTAAGAGCGGTCCGGCTGAAGAGTACCTTCTCGGACGAGTTGTAGGGGTAGATCTTGGCCTGGATAGCGACACGGGTACGCATGTCGCCAGAAAATATGGCGTCAAAGTCTTCGCCTACTCGAGTCCAATTATCGTCTGTGTTGTTACCGCCATAGTAGCGATCAAGCGCGGCTTGTGGTGAGAGGCGGCTCGCTGCTTGCTGGACCAGTATCTGCATAAGCGCCAGGTTAGAGGACAGTTGTGCGGCTTTGAGGGAGGCGGTTAATGTGAGGCGGGTGGATCTAGTACAGTCGTCAGCATGGGAATGGGCCGATGGTTGGGTGAGGGATGAGATGGCCATACCGTATGTCCAGCACAAAGCTGTGGTTGGTGAGCTATCAATATCAGCAACAGAAAGAATGGTAGTTTGGCGGCAGTAAGTACCCATGTCGCAACTGCTATGACGGCCAGGCCTATCATCGAGGCCAGCAGCACCAGACAGCCCAATTGCTCGCGAATGGGGATGCGCATCTTGACCATGTCTCGAGGGACAGGCGTCCCGACGTGTATGCTTCGCAGGCGGCAGCTGGCAGGCAAGTGTTAGCAGCAAGGTGAGCGGCACAATGGCAGGCGATGGAGGAAGGTAAGAGCTATCGTCGGTATCCCATGCCCCTGGGTGGAAATGGGCCGAGTTTTTCGGAGGTGTGGTGGGAGATCGACAAAGGATCTGGATGGGATCTGGGGAGCGGCTTGCACAAGGCAAAGCGTGGTGGAGAGTGAATGCACGAGCAGGGCTGCTAGGCCATAAGCAGCAAGACTGGGTCGGGTTGCACACGATGGATTCGTCTCAGCAATGCGAGCAGGCGTCGTGGGGCAGCGAGGGCGAAAAGAGAGGACGAGCTGATGCTCTGGTGGGCTGACTGAGCGAGGGAAACTGGAGACGAAGGAAGAGGAGCCAGGACGCGGCGGACTCGCACGGCGCATGTCGCGTCCGCTGTAATGGAAGAGCTACAGCCCGGGCCCTTCGGGAGAGATTAGCTGCCGGTTTGCTTGTGGTTAGAGGCGCTGGCCGTTGGTGTTCGCTTGCAGAGCAACGCGGCCGGTATGAATAAGGCCAGACCCTGATGGCCGCCTGGGCTTGCCACAGCTGACGGGACAGGCCTTGAAGCAGGGCCGGAGCAGCTTTTTGGCAGCAGGCAGCAGAGCGAATGCATCGTGGCCTCTGTTCAGCCACAGCCGGTGCGCGCCAGGTGCAGCGCCAGACGTGCTTTGTTCTGCTGGCGCCAGGCCGGCTGTTGTTCGCTCTCCACCAGCAAACATCCGTTTGGGGCGACTTGGCGGGCGGGGATGGCCTGTCGTCGTGGGCGGGCCCCGTCTCCACTTTGCCGTACTGATCGGCAGATTTGCTGGATTCATCGCGATCCAGAACTTGCCCTGGCTCGTCGTCACCATGCCTCCGCCCCGAGGAGAGAGAGAGGCTCAAGCATCAGGGCCGCAATCTGCAATCTGCAATCTGCAATCTGCAATCTGCAATGACGAGACCATGCTTCACCCTGCTGCTTGTGTCAGCTTTCCCGTCTCGACGGCCGGCCGCGCCGCGGTCGGGGCTAGTACCAAGCTATACCAAGCTACAACTGTCTGGCTTCAACGTTGTGTTCACGCTTGTTGCCCTGGTGCACGCACCTGCTTGGCTATACATGAACATCTTCCTGTATCTATTACTGCATCATACACTGTCGCATTGCCACACGGACACTTGTAATCTATCCCGCCCAATTGCCCAGACTCGAATAGCCCGCTGTTGAGCCCCGGTGCAGCGATGGTAGCGTCGTCTCCCCTGTTTGAGAACCCACTCTCGCCAGCCCAGTCAGTCTCGGGTTGGTGTAGTTCCTACCCATTCTTTTGAAAAAAGTAACCACGACCATTACGCCGCAGACCACTCTCTCAATCCCGTCCCGCGCGAGCGTTAGGCTGTCACGGTAAATGTCCAGCTCACCCACCTCGGCCCCTCTCAGCGCCAGCACTCCTTTGTCTGAAAATGTGAAGCGAGCAATGACTGCATCCGAATTCTGTTCGCATAGGATCAAGGCGATCGGTCGCATAGCAAGTGTCCAGACATATTTCTTGTCCCCGATGCCGACAGTCCAGTCCTCAAAGTTCATCGACTCCATATGATACCTGGAGCTCAAGCCGTCATCCGCTGTGTAGTCGAAATGCGCGCGCGGCCGCCAGGGAAATCCTCCGTCGTTGTCAAAGGATATAGATGCCATGTTGCGCTGGCGCATGGCTGGCGACGTGTGCAGGACCTCTAATTCTGGCTTCTTGGAGAAGATGCGGAAGCTGTTGTTGGTTGTGATCCTGTACGAAGAAGCCCCAGGCGCCTCGTACGCGGCTAGCATCTGTATCTTTCGATCGTACTGTCGGAGGCGATATGTCATGAGCGGTTCGTCATACGCACCGCTATCGTAGGCCGGGGCCGTCGCAGCCATTGTAGCTTCGTGGTAGCCCGGGGGTTCTTCATCGTGAGCGGCGTCGACGGCGAGAATGTCGGAGAGGAGAGTGGTAGTCATTATGAATTAGGGAAATCGTGCATGGTGCTAGTCAAATGGTTTTCGCATATATATATATATCGTCGCCGTCAGCATCTCATTCGCATAGAATGCGATCCTCATGGTGCGCGTGAACAGCCCGTTGGGTTATGACGCGAGGACTAGACAAGCCCCAACTTCTCCAACAATGGCCTTAGTCATCGGTTTACACGCGTGTAACCGACTATTGGAGCAAACTTCACCGCGCTCCTGGCAAACCACTATCGTCTCATCCAACACTGACAAGTTGGAGTGTTGACGCGTGAGAGACGCGTGTGGATTTTATCACAGGTGAGCTTTACGGGTCGGCCTGGTTGCTCTTGCATTACAGACGGCTAGCCCCTGCATTATGTGAGCTCGCAATCAGGTCCCATCAGCAATGCGAATTGGCTCAGAAGAGCTGTCCAATGAGTCGGAAGATCCTTCGGCTACCTGGGCAAGTATCGTAAAGCTTGCACTTGCGCTCCGACACTCGTATCCCGATCCTGCCAAATCGAACGGAATCCCATCTCTCGTTGAGGTATTGTGGCGAGCGCTGACCACAGATGTCTACAATCATACAAGTCCGGCACCTCCAGAACCAGGCTTGTTATTCATCGATTACATTATCAACCTCCAAATTCGACATCGTCTAACGCCCTGGTATAGCTCTGATGAGTTTCAACCGCATCATTTGCCCTTGTCAGAGGCTGTATATCCAGATTGGCCCACGCTCTCTCAGTGTAGGTAATGAGGTTTGGGTCTTGTTCCCCCACGGTCTTCGTTCCGTGCTGAGGCCTCAGTCCAACGGGAACTACCACTTTGTTGGTGAATCGTTCGTGTAGGGGCTCACGCTGGTTTTCTCTCACAACTGGTGTCACCTTGCGATAGGTTGTCTCAGCACCACACAGTCAAAACGGAAGAAAACATAGGACTAGTTGGTTTATTCTATTACTAGATACGACTACTGTAGATTTACAAATAATCCACCATCCACCAACAGCTGCGCGCCATTTACATAACCACTCAAATCGCTACCGAGGAAAATCGCCGGGCCGGCAAGATCGCTCGGCACACCCGTGCGACCCAGGGGTATCCTACCCTCCATGTATTTCCTCTTATCCTCATCCTCGAGATCCTTTTCGTTGAGCTGCGTCTTGATTGTTCCCGGGAGGAGAGCGTTGCACCTAATGTTATGCTTCCCTAGGGCGCAAGCCGAAGACTGAATCAGCGACAAGACACCGGCTTTGGTGGGAGTGTAGTGGCCCTGGTATGCGCCGCCGACGAGGGCGCTGATGGAAGAGACGCCTATTATTGAGCCGCCCGGGGGCGATTGGGCGGACATTTGCTTTGCGCCGGCTTGAATGGTGTGGAAGGCGCCGGTGAGGTTGGTGGTTAGGGTGGTGGACCAGAGGTCTTCTGAAATGCTGCAATTGTGTTAGTCTTTTTCTCTCATCCTCGGGTGTTAGAAGAAGCAGAATATATATGTGACATACTCTAAAAACTCTTTAAACTCGCAGATACCCGCATTGCTTATCACCACATCCAGGCGGCCCCATCGGTCCACCACAGCTGCCACCATCTTCTTGCCCGTCTCGGGGTTTCCCACGTCGCCGGGGACCTCGACCAGCCTCTGTTCTATATCCTCCTTGGCCACGTCTAGGCTCTTGGCCGCTTCGTCGACGAGCGTTTGGAACTGCGAGGCGGATTTGTCGTCGCCGAAGTGGTTCACTGCCACGTTTGCGCCGTGCTGCAGGTATCCGAGGACAATTGCACGACCGATGCCCGTGACGCCGCCGGTGATCATCATCGACTTGCCCACCAGCAGCTGCGGCGTCTGCGCCGCAGGTGGCGTCCACAGACTATTTTTGCGTGTGGGCGGCATGGTTGGAGAAGGTAATCTGGGGGGAGCGAGAGTGTGGGGTAGAGAGTAGTGGGGTCACAATTACAATGTTTACAAGACTCTGGGAGACAAAAGTTGGAGAGACAGTTACGGAAGTAATAGTTTGTAAGTTGGGATGGCAAAGAAATCGAGGCTATGGCAGCCCCGTAGCAAAGCTGTAATATTCGACTGCCGCTACGCGCAATATGGCCTCGTCTCGGTAGGTAGGGTCCAAAGAGTTGAAGCTGGGTCCGGGTTCGGTACATTCAATGCCGAGGTTGGGGGGGGCTTGGCCAATTGCGCAACGGACGCGAAGGGCCTGCCATAGTTTGCCGTCATGGTTTCAGCGCGTCGCGAAGCCCACTGCCCCTCCCCCGATGGTTTATTCCTGGGACGATAAGGAAGCCGTGTGCTATCGGCTGTATGTCGAGGAGCGCAGAAGCCTGGAAGAAGTCATTTCTTATTGGGAGGCCCGGGGCTTTACTCCGAGGTATGTGAGACGGCTGCTGGTTGCGCTGTGGCATGGACAGGACGCCGTATACTTTTCTTCTTAGGCGTCGCCTACCCTTCTTCCTTCCCGTACAAACACTGGTCCAAGGCACGGTTGCTGACATTGTCTTACTCAGCAAGCGCGCGTTCCAGACACAATTCAAGGTACGTTGCTATTCACGAGTCGCTTTCCAATGCCGACTGACGCCCGCCGCAGCGATGGGACTTTCCAAGCAAGCAGAACCCCGCGCACAAGAACCCCGCCCTCGTCGCACGTCTCCGCCAGCTATGGGAGCAGAACTACACGCAGAAGGATATGGTGGATACCCTGCAGGCTGAGGGCTTCCAGATCAACGACCGCGAATTGCTCCGTCTGCGACTCAGGCTCAAGCTTCTACTCAGAGAGAGCGTGGCCAGACCGAAGAAGACATCCAACGCCAATGGGCGGATACAGAAGAAGCCGAAGAAGCGGGCCAAGGCGGTTCCGGGAAAAGGTCTTATCAACCAGCTCGGGAATGCGATACTAGCCGAGAGTTCTTCGGGCGAGGATGACAGTGGAGACGAGGTCCAGGCTGGCCAGGAGCCCGCAGAGCCTGTGGAGGAAACGCGGCCTATAATTCCGGAGCCCGACACCGCAGGGCTGAGTGCAGAGGAAGTGCTTCGAAAACAACTTCGCCAGCAACAACTACAGGCCGAGAGTGACGAGAAGTGGCGCACGCGGAAACGACGACGCAGGACTCGCGGCTGGGCGGGGCTGCCAGCAGATGCGCCTGGCGAGCCTCCTCGATTCCCGTCCGAAACGACAATCGATGAAGCGAAAGCATACCTTGGGTTAGACAATGACATGTATCGCCAAGTCCGAGAGCGTTTTCTGGACCTTTGCAAGGAGCACGAGGTGGTCAAGAAGACTGTCGCTGGGCCTGAGAAGTGGGCGCAGATTGTACAGCAGCTTGTGAGGGAAAACGCACACTTGGCTGAAGCATTCCAGCAAGAGCCTGAAGTACTGCAGTACAACGACGCCTTGTTTCGACCGAAAGGCCAACGCGCTCTGTCCCTCGATGTCATCTGCATGGACGTTACCAAGCGTCTACGAACAATGGACACGCGCATGACCCTCGCCGATGCAAAGAACCTCCTCACCCTCAATCCCGAGCACACACGACACGTACGCAGCGCTTTCGCCGAGAAGCTGAGAGCCGATCATTTTACAAACAAACACGAGGCGGGTGAAGCGCATTGGACAGGCCTCAAGCAAGCCTGGGTCAACGAGTCCGAGCACCTGTCCAGGGCGCTGGCACAGGGCGAAAACGACCCAGACTATGCGCGGAAGCTCAGAGCTCTCGAAGTGCTCGCCCGAGATGTAATGAAGAGGCAACAGCAGGAGAAGACGGCCAAGGACCCCAACAAAAAGAAGCAGATTCACCAAGGACCCGGCCCGGGCCCTGCACCGCCTGTTGTCGCTCCCCACCCGACGATACTAGGCCACAAAGGAAGGCAACATCGGAGCCTCAGTCGCGAGGAATTCGCTCAAGCAAACTACAATAACAACAGCAACACTGCACCGTCGCTATCCACTAGTTCAGACCTGCAAATCGACCCTTCCCTTTTACTAGCCGCGAGCGACGCCGCCATCCTACCCGCCGTCCCCAACTATCAACCTCAACACCAACACTACCAATCCAGCCAATACCAGCCCGCCTCCCAGCAGCCACAAGCGCAGCATCACCGTCCCCTCGACCACTACCAACACCAATATTACTCCCCAGCAGCAGCTCCTTCTTCAACCAACATACCCACACCACTACCAGTCTACTTCCGTCTACACCCCCACTCCTCAACCCCCTTTCCGACAAAGTCCGTCTGGCTCTGCATCCTGCACCAACTTTCTGTTGCGCATCTCAAGGCGCTAGTACGGCGCGAACATCCTGGTACCGCAGTACAAAGGCTGGAGGGATTGGTCTCGTATAAAGGGGCGGGTGTGGGGCAGCACGAGGAGAGAGAGGTTTTGGTGCAGGTCACGGATGATGAGGAGTTGAGTGCGTATTTGGGGCTTGTTGGGAGGGGGGATCAGGGTGCCGTGCAAGGAGGTGGGGGGAAGGCGACATTTGTTGTGCTTTTGGGGTTGGGGGATTGAGGATACTTTAGTGGTGGTGGAGGGGGATGGGGATGGGATATGAGTGTAGTTTATGGTCACGTCACTTCTTTCGTCTTGGTCGAAAAAAACACCCCCCGCCTTTTTCTCCTCTCCAAGGTTCGAATTGACAAACTAAGTATTTTCGTGCATGCCTTGTTTGTGTCCTCTCTCTCTCTCTCTCTCTCTCTCTCTCTCTCTCTCTCTCGCTGCTTTGCGTGTATAAAGAGGGTGAAGTTTTTTGTCCTAAAGTGCGTGTACTGATAGTGCTGATCACACGGTATCATCATCTTTTTGCTACATGACAAAATGATACTGTAGCCTAGTACAAGACACTTTAACACACACACACACACACACACACACACACACACTTGCTAGCCTTATCATCTTCCCTTACTACCACACAACTACCACACAAAGACTGCCATCTCCCCTACCCCATCACATCACGTGAAACGAAATATAGCCATCCCCCAACATACGCCCCTTGGCTTCCCCCATCCCTCCGCCAACTACCCTATACATTTTCTCGTGCTGGGGGAGAGATTGGAAAGGTAGAAGGAACGTAACGATGTAGTTACGAGTCGGGAGACTAGATGGCCAGAATGGAAGTAGAAGTGGAATTAAAAATATTCAAGGGAAAAGAGGAGTAGATGAAACACGGGTAGAGGGAGAAAAAGAAAAAGAGAATGGACATGGAAATGGAAATGAAAATGGAAATGGGCCTTGTTTTTTAGAGCACGAATACTTGTCGTCTAGACGAAATTGAAAGCATCTGTATGTTGGCACATGTCAAACCTCGGTGAAAGAAGACGAAGAAGAAGAAGAACTAAGCCGAGTTTTAAAATGCTATTCCATTCCATCACTACAGAATTACAAGCTAGCTTACTATAAGCAGCAATCAAGCTGCGCAAGAGAAGAACAGACAAGTATGATCATGTTTGCTAATGCTTGAAAGGATAGATAGATAGGTATAGGGAGCTACGTCTTGTGCTGCCTCGTGACTTTATCAATTCATATGCTCCACACCTTCTTACGAGGCCTACATCTGCTCTCGTATGTACCTAGGCAGCCGTACGGCTTCGTAAAGCCAGGCGATATAGATTTTATAAAATCCCGTGAGTTTATAAAGTATAATCCACTTATATATATACCTAGGTATATATAGGAGCGTATGTATATGTAAGATATATACGCAAGGTCACGCGACTTCATCCCCTCACGAGAGCTTACAACGTCAGGTAATGGGTACATGTAGGTATAGAATTGATATCGTCCATACGCCTACAGTATGTAAACCTCAGGAGTCACGAAACTCTATCAAGTCACCTAAATCCATAAAGTCCCATAACCGCCACTAGTCATATATACAATCCAACCATCCCCCCCTTAAACCTCAACCCCATAAGCCACCTCAGCAACCCTCCACCAAACCCCCTCCCTCACCTCCGCACTCATCCCTTTCCCCTCCAAATAAGCCTCCACAACCTCCCTCCACAGCGTCCAATTCCCGGCTTCACCCTTGGGCCCACCGACATTGCAGACGGGCCAGTCACTCCCGAACATGACTCTGTTGGGAAAGCAGTGGAAGACGTGGTCCAAAAGGGGTTCAAGCGCGGTGAGCAGCGTAGGCACATCTTCAGGCGTGGGAGTAGTGAATTCATTAAAGGCACCGGAGAACTTCATGAAGATGAGAGGGTCGGGTTTGAAGGCGGAGAGGGCAGTTAGCCAAGTTGGATTTGGGGTTGTGGGGGGAGAAGGGGTAAGGGGGTGTTTTGCGAGATGGTCTATCATCAGTGTTAGTCTTAGCCTTGGTTCCAATCTCACAATAACAAAAAAAAAACAGTCCCAATGAAAAAGGGGGTATGGGGATGGGGATGGGGAAAAGGAGATGAAAAAAACTTACTCAACACAAACCTCACCCCCTTCCCCTCACCCACCCCCTCCCTCCTCTCACTCTCCCTAACCCTCTCAATCAACCTCCCCACCGCTTCCATAGGCCCATACCCATCCCTCTGCACATCAACCCCAACATCAAAGCACCAACCCCGGCCCCCCCTCCCCCGCCTCAACATGCCCAGATTACTCACCCAAGACGCTTGATCCCGCTCCAGCATACCCGCTACAACGCCCTCGCCCTTCCCCTGCAACAAATACCGAAACCCAACCACCCTGCCCCAAAGCGCCGGTCCAGCAACCTCCTCAGCCATCTCAAGATACGCCTGGAATACAGGGGTAGGGAGATGGAAAGGCGCGTAGATGACGCAACCCTTCATTTTCGCTGCTTGGCCAGCGGTGCTGAAGCCGTCGCCGTCTGCGGGTTGGCATTCGGCGATTCGGCCGAGGAATCTGACTTCCTCCAGGGGCTGCTTGGCCCATTGCGCGAGACCTTGTTTGATGTTGGCAGAGCTGGAGGTCGGCGTGATGTCAGAGGGTGGTGCTGGAGAGGGCAGATAGCGGTCTGTTTCTACGTATATGAAACCTGTTGGTGGGGGCGTGGCGATGGAGAGATAGTCTGAGATGCCGTGCTGTTTTGCGAGGAAGTGGCCTGCTTGCATCCAGCCGTGGTCTGTTGGTGATGTGGCTGTTTGCGGCCAGAGATGGATGTGTGAATCCAGTATGCGTTGCTGTGACTGTGCCATTGTTGGTTTGTTTTGGCTTAGCGGATATACGGGCCGTGTTGGGATGGTAGTGGTGGTATTCACACAATCTAGATTGCAACCGTATGTGTGTGTAGAATGTCACAGGGTCTAGAACCTTTGGAATGGCTTGTGAAAGGGTTGCTTCGCCATTGATGTTGTGCTACACGTACCATGCGGGGGTGCTTCATGTCCTTCGGTTGGCGGGGTAATGAGGCTCCGACAAGAACCAGATGTTATACCCACCAATGCTACGTCGGTGTTCAAAAAAAAGATACATTAGAGATTGACATGGAGATATAATTCTTCCCGGCTGTGTATACAATGACATGCAGCTGTAGAGCCGGACGGAGCGATGGTCGCTTGCACCTGCTGAGGCTGCATATAGTTGTCTCTATAGTGTCGGGATATCCGAGTGGCTTGCCAATAAAGAATCTCGACTCCGTACGTATCAAAAGCAGAAACATTAGTTGCAGAATATTGCTATCTTGGTGAAAACAATAATCCTGTACGCTTAATCCGGCACAGGCATGTCGTTCAGTATCGCGTGTTTTCAATTAGTGTATACGCGATAAGGCCATCGTCGATGCAAGTCTCAACTACCCAAAAAGGGCACACACACAAGTTGCACGTCATGCATACGGATTAATCCAAGTGCACGACCACCAAGTCTAGACTACATGCGAGGTCTGCAGCTTGGCATCACAATTCAAAGGGCGCAATACATACCACATACATACATCGCAGACCAACAAGCGCTCCACGGAGATACTTCTTGCATGCTTGTACACGCACGATGCCGATAACTGACGTGATCTCGAATGGCAGCTCGTTTGCGTGATACGGGCCTAGTCGTCCCGCGTCTCCCAGCCACAGGAGGACAGGTGTCAAGCTCCAGGCCTGTGAAAGTTAACAAAAAATGTGGGGTAGCCTGTAACAAGAGTGTGTGGGATTGAGCAGGGCCAAACATATACTTTCGCTTGCAAAGGCGAGGGCGGGCGGCTTCAAACCCTGGTGCTCGTTTACCCTGCCTTGCTACTCTTTGGGAAAAAGCATTGTTATCGTCAAGTAATTCCCGAAGTGAATGTGGAAGCGTGGAAGCGAAGGAGGGGTAAGCGGAGCAAAGAGGGCCGGAGAAGGACCGACCGTGCCTCACGCAGCTCAACAAACAAATAAGAGGCTTTCGTGCGTAAAATGTATGTGAGGCTCTGTTATATCCCTTGCGTCTCGATGGGGTGTAACATGTGATAGAAGTACATGCTTATGGCATTTGCCGAAGTTTTGGCATCGGCAGGTCGCAGGATGCGCGATAAAAAAAAAGTCGGCCGGCGCGCGGGCTGTTAAAACTGTGACACTTGTGGCTCAACGTCTCCAATATTTCCGATCTTCACCTCTAGCAACTCCACCAGTGCGAGAAAAGACCCTCTCGGTATTAACAAAACAGAGGGTCTACGGGTGGGCCGTCCCTGTTGGGTTGTCAATATCACCTCAGCGCCACTTGCAAAGGTCCGCGCTGGCAGAAATTTGCTGAGCACTAGGTCTTTTTGTATCCACACCCGTTTGCCCATCATCCGCCAGTACCCATCAGTGGGTGGGCCTAAGCAAGTGGCATCTCAGCAAAGATACGACATTGGTGTCTCATCGCGATGTCCCGCGGTGTAAAGTCCAAAGCATTGCTAGCTGACTCGTGCGGCGTTGAACTCCTAAAGTCATGATTAGGGACGGAGAGGCTATCCGGCTGTCTTAACGTGACAACGAGGAAGAGGGTGGGGTCGCAAAGTCTGGATGCAGCGAGTCCAGCCGTGATTGTGGAGAAGACAGGCAAGACCCTTGATCCAGAAGGCTGCCGAGTCAGCGACAGGCTCAGTCACACTGCACGACATTTTAGCGTGGTTGTTGGCTGTGGAGTGAGAATTCGCATTGCGGCTCGCTCGGGTCAAGTGGCCGACCATCAGAATGCTCGAGGTGGTCGTTTTCCTGGCCGGTAATATGGAAATGCGGCTGAGGGATAAATGTGGCTTGATCGCGAGCCATGTTGACGTGCAGCTGCAGGACTCGGCCAGTTTATGATGCCTTAGCAGTGGTAGTTGTGTGGAGAGTTAGGTGAAGGTTGCTGTGAGAGCGTTGTGCAACGTCATCATGCAAGATCGACGAACCATGGAAAAAGCAATTCTTAAGGAATCCATTAGTGCACCCTGGATCGGACATGATCGGACCCATAGCAATAGTACCGAGCTCGTATACTAGTAGGGGTCTTCAAGACACCTGGTATATTTGCGGCGTTATACGACGCGCAAGCAGTGGAGTTGACGCTGCAGAAGACCACAATGACGATATCATCCCGAGTACGACACTTGATCCGCGCTGCAGTGTTCCTGGACTGACTAATGTGACGCGCGCACGTGACTTGCATACACATTGCCATCAAGCCCGCTTACAGTGCAAGTACACTTGCCCAATAGGTTTTGCCGCGAGTCCTTCCGCCGCGACCGATGACCGGGCGTAGTCGTTCCACAAGCTTCCTGACTCGAAGTGATTTGTAGCTCGTGCTTGCCGCTCGATCTCGGTTCAAGGCCGGCACGGCGCGAGCGCTATGCTAGACACGCCCGAGTTTTCAAGTCTGCAGTTTCCCAAGAAAACTCATCGTGGAGATTTTCCTGTTGGGGTATCCCGAGCACGAATGCTCTGGATATCCGCACAGGCACATTTTGTTACACACGATTTATTGGCAATGATTCGGATACGACTGGCTGTGTGTAGGTGGGCTTTGAGGTTGCTGCACGCCCCCAGGTCTTTCAGAAGTCAGCACTTGGCACGCCGGATCTGCCTAGCTCCCATCTTGTCAGACGAATGTGACATGATCATGAGCAGACCGAAGGCTAGGATACAATGGCCTCGCACAAGATGCTCAGTAGGTTCCAGGCCTTGTGCTAGGTGCTTGATGTCGTCAGACACTCATCACTGCTAAACTCCGGGGGCAGCTGTTGGCTGCGGAAGTAGTCAGTCCTCGCTATCGTCATACCATCCAAACATGGCACTAGCACATTCCACCTTCGTCAAAGCACTGTAGAATGGAGTAAAGGTACTTGTCTGTGCACTGTCCCCTTGCATTCTCCGCATACCCCTACCCATGAGTGTTCGGAAGCATGAGTCCTAGATGAAAGGCAAAAGTAGGCGATAAATGCTGAGGGCTTAGATGCAACCCGACAGCGTGTGTCGCGCGTGAAGCGAGACGTGCAGAGTTTTCCCTCGACCCAGCTGTATGGACACGCACGAATGGTGACAAGTAAACGACAAGCGAGAGTCGAAATGCCCCGGGCGTGCAGGCAAGACGATAAACTGGGAAGCCGGCAAACAACAGCTATCTTGAAACATGTCGGCTTGGTTAAGAAGACAGCAGGTTACGCTATGTCACAGCTACATGTATTGATAACAACTCTGTCATCTCGATGAGGGTCTTCAACACCGGCTCCGCTAGCATGTGGCGCTCGCCCAGACTGCAGCTGAGTGTTTGGGGTATTTCCGATCGCCAGCGGCACCAAGGAAAAAGTTCCGTCCGGTGTTGGTATACATGATGCTGCGTGAGTGTCGAACTGCGAGTCCGTGCCAAAGTCGTCCTGCTAACTCGTCTTGCAGTGCTTTGCATCGGGGGCGCGGGAGAGGTCGACTTGCAGCTTCTTGGCCGCGAAGCCTTGCTGAACATGTGCACAGCGTGCTGGCCGATGGCCCCCTCTGCTGGGAAAGCTGGGTGGACAGTAGCAGGCAGCTATGACGAGAGGTGGAGGCATGGGACTGGCGTCGTGCCGCGGTCGGCGCCAGTCTAGCGCAAGAGCTTGGCTCTGGACACACAGGCCTGCGGGAGCGGGATGACAAGCATAAGGTTTGAACAAAGGGTCTCTTCCGCTCCATTTGCTGGCTCGCTAGAAGAACAGGGCTCATGCATCTGTCATCCGTCATCGTCTTCTGGGAGACAGGGCGCAGTGCAGTGGTGAAGTTTTTTTTTTTTGGTTGCGGACAGGGTAAGAAATTGCCGCAACGCACAATGATGTCTGACGAGGGCTGGCGATGCAAGTGTGCATGAGAAGTTCGGCGCCGGCAAGGTTTCCCTGGAGGGTGAAGGCTAGGACGTGCAGCATGCAGGCCCGCTTGAAGTGGGCGTATTCGTTGGTGGACAGTGGTGGATGGTGGATGGTGGATGGAGGCCTTCTGAACGCCATCGACTTTTCCGCGCCATGGCAATGTGGCAGGACGTGGGCGACTGAAGCGTGCAGCAGGCCGACGCTGAACGGAGCGGCCTACCGAAGAGAATTGCTGGTGCGTTGTGCACAGCGCCGCTCTGGGCTGCGGCTGGCGAGCGACAATCTTGAAGCAGCTCCGCTCGTGGAGCACTGCAGGCAATGGCCGAAAGCGGAGATACGAAGTAGTTCCGAGTGGGGAGTGGGTTCATTGAATCCCCATCCCGTAAGCCGAACAGACTCTAGGGACATGGTCCTTCGCACCTGCCGTCTTGGAGTGGTTCGTCGGTTGTATTGCCTTGCCCATACTGCTCGTAGTGTGTCCGTCTTGAGATAACGTGCCGCTATTGTCCTCGACACGGCCCAGACTCCAGATCAAACCGGAAACGATCAGGCAGGCGAGCGGGTGATGGTTCGCGCTACCTGTAGCCCGTGCAGCGCGGGTAGGACGCCTAAGACGCCCGACCAGGGGGGTCGTGTCGTGTTGTGTCGTGTCGTGTCGTGACTGTTGCTCGGGGAACGCGTTGTGATGCTGCTTGCTGGAATCGAGCCTGGTGCCGCGGTTGAGCCATGGTGAGAGTAAAGCGACCGGGACGTCGTGGTGCGGGAGGCGGGAGGCGGCCACCAGCAGCACCAGCACCAGCAGCAGCACCAGCGCCGAGAGGAGCACACCCCCCCCCCCCTCCCCAACCCAAAAACTAAAAATGATGGAACAAATTCTTGTCATTTGGACTTTTTGCATAAACTACATGGTTGGGTATTCACCAACAACGCGCGCACAGGAAGACGCTGCAAATTTGGCTACGGCCTCGGAAAAGAAAGAAGAAGAGAGAGTAAAAAAAAATCGGAAGAAAACTCCAAAACACCATGCATCATCCAACCGGGCCCATTTTGTGGTATCCGAGAGCTGCCACGCTCAATACTGGGAAACAAGACAATGCTGCTCTACCGTCCATGTGCTGGTAGATGTCCGCCATGCTCAAAATCGACATGCGTCTAACATTACTACTGCATCCAACGTTACGGCCGGGGGGGGGGAGGGCCTAGAATGCGAACCAAAAAAGTGGAAACTGTCATCTACTTCATCATCGGAAAACCGGCGCATCGCTCTCGGAGGACGCGTCCGCCTGGCAGAGGCGTCAGAGGAGGAGTGATCGCTGCCATCGGCGGAATCGGCAGCATTCTGATGTTGTCGTCCGCATCGGCACCCTCACGGGTACCCCATGTGGTCTGATGACCAGTCGTCAGCCATGTCAAATTGCGTGCAAGAATGCGGGCTCCAAAACATACCTCTGTCACCGTCATGCAGCCGTAGAGCTTGATCAGGTTGTGGAAATAGCCAAAAAAGATCGAGACCGGGACGAAGCGGACGTCGCCGGGGTTCCTCAACAAATGGGGTACTAGCTTGATCGTCTTCGCAAAGACCCAGTGCGCGATAAATAGCGTCCACAGGAGCGAGCGCTGCCACTTCTCGGCACGCGACAGCTGGTCGTCATCTGCCGCGTAGTACCCTGCCTCGCAGAGCGCAAAGTAGGCCGATGCAAGCAGGGCAACGTCGAGGAGGAATGCCCACTGCGTGATGGTCGTCTGGAAGACGGCGTAGAGAGACCATGGGTACTTCTGTGGCGCGGAGGATTAGCATATAGCCAATGCAAATCGGCGTCGTGAAAAGAGGGGCTGGCTTGGCGACCGCCGACGACGCGAAATTTGTGCAAATATTGGAACTAGTACTCACCATCCACATGTAACCCTCTGTCAAGCTAGTCAGGTTGCTCCTCCAATTGGAGCGAACCCAGCGCAGGCATTGCCGCAGGTACTTGGAGTCGTCCTCGAGCGTCGTCTCGACTTCGCATTCGCGGTGGTTCTGCATCTGGATCCTCCAGTTGTGGGAGAAGAGCCAGCGCGTGATGAAGTTGTCGTCGTCGGCGTTCAAGAAGTGGTCGCTGCCCCACGTCTCGTGTGTGAAGCCGTAGGTGAAGTTGGGGTCCTGCAAGATCTCGGATCGGTAGGCAACGGCGCGTCCTGATAGGCAAGGGAGGCCGCCGTCTATCCAGTTGCAGGCGGTGCAATCAAAGTTCCTCCGGACTAGGTAGATGGCTCCCAGGAACTCCCAGATATTGGAGCGGTTGAAGCGGCGAATTTGCTGGTTGGTGCCGACGCCGCCGACACGTGGGTCCTCAAAGGGAGCGAGTATCCATTTGGTGAACTTTTCTGGCAGCCACACGTCGTCGTCGAGAAGGAGAGTGATCTTGGTCTCAACCTCGGGAATCGCCCGGCATAATTGTCGACGCTTGTTGGCCTGGCTGACGGACAAGACCTGGATGATCTTGGGGCTGCCCAGCTCCTCTACCATCTGGTAAACGCGCTTCACACGCGAGTCGGGCGTGACGAGGAGCAGTTCGAAGGGTTCGAGGCGGTAGGCGCTTTGGACCGTCTCTTTTAATTGCTGGAGGTCCTCGGCCACCGTGGGTATTATTACCGTCATGTCTTTCGATGTGATGGTCGGGTCGTCGACGGGCTGCATGGGCGTGTAGGTCCAATTGCTCGCGAGGTTAACCCATAGCCTGACATATCGAAACAAACTGTGGTAGCGAGTCAGTGTGTAATCCGGATGCGGGGAAGGCTGTCGACAGCAACAACAACACGCCGTGGTTTGGGTTGACATACAATAGAGCCAAAAAGATACAGGCCCAACTCCAATTGGGGAACAAGGCCAGTGAAAAGGGAAACATTGCAGCGGCCAACGAGCGTGGTAGTGCGGAACGTGAACTACGACGGTGTACGGTAAACGAAGATCACATCGAATGGTGGGAGTGAAAAGCCGCTTGCATCGGGGAAGAGGCGGAAGTGACAGGTATTTAAACACATGCTTGTGAGCGGGCTAGGGCGGCGAGGACATGTTTCGCTTCCCGGCGCTGTTTAAGCTGCATGAGATTCCCTTAGCAGACTTTGGGGTAGTGTGAACATGGCTGGAGCATGAGGTAGTTGCGAAATTCCAGAGGCGACATGGGTGGGGGGGGGAGGGGGGACGAGTCGGGAATAGCACATGCACAAAGCTGCTAAGGGCGTCATCCATGGATGCTTGGATCCCGCCAGCCGTTGAATCGCTCGCATATTCCTAGGCACCCTAGACGCAAGCACTGTCAGGGATCGACTGCACTGTGGTGCGTTGATGACAAGGGCCTCAGTGTAACCGCCCCGCGGTCGCTCCGGTGCTTTTGCGGCTGGGGCACGAGACAGCAGGCCTCCCCACTATGCTCACCTCATGGCGCCATCCATTACTACTAAGAATGCGTTACCCATTGCGCAGTGGTCCTCCTGACGCGCCGGCAGGTCGTGCGATACGGAGCCGACGCGCGGGCTGTGAGCGATGCGGCTGATGATCGATGGGTCCTGGTCAATATGTGTGACCCCGCTTGGCGCCAGACCATCTGAGATCAATGGCTCTAGGCCTGAAATTGCCCACTCGTCGACTGAGTCCATGCACTAGCCGCTGCAAGCGGACTCTAGCAAGCGTGGCGCAATAGCGACGATAGGCGCTTGGTGGCCTTTTGGTAGCAGGGCTGGCGTCTCCAGGTTCCGTCCGTACATGCTCCCGCCACGGCTAATTAATTGCTGCGACGCTTCCACATCCACCTACGACACGAGAGCCCTCGCCGTCGCTAAGTTGCTGCCGCCGGTCAACGGCAAATTTCCAGGGTCTCTCTCACTAGATGGGCATTGCTTTCAATTTGCAACTGGGCTTTTTTTGGCAGCTTTCCACACGGAGCAGCCGCAGTGCGACATTTGCTGCCCTGAGAAGTACGATACCATGTGTTTGGCCGGTCTAAAATGTTGGTCGGTTGGCTTCTCGAGCTCCATCCATCCAAGCACTAGCGGCTTGTATTTGTCGTACATGGGCCCATGGCCCTCTCGTCGGACACATTGCCATATCCAGTAGCGAGTTGACTGATTTTTTTGCCGTCAAGCTTTACGTCTGCTGCAATCAATTTCTTTGTGCCGCTGCTGGGGCCAGCGCTGGGGAAAGGTACCTGCACCGGATGAAGAGGTACATGGTCCGCGTCCGCTTACATTCATACCTACTTCGAGCCTATGTACGACGCTGCAGAGACGGGGCTACTACCATGCTCTTGCAGATCCAGTCGTCGGCCCGCGGAATCACTTACGCGCGTCCAATTACCTCGTTTGAGTGCCATGTACATGGCTGGTGGTGCATGATGCATGTAATATACGAAGGTGGGTGGGCACCCCATCCTTCGAGCGATCGAACGACAGATGGGCTGCTGGTCGACGCTTCCCTGCATGGAATCCCACCCTTCAGTTTTTTTTCCACGTCTGTATTTAGACACAGAGAAGCAAATTTGGACTATCTTTTGCTTGTCAGCTTCATCATACGATCACACGTTCAATGCAAGTGATGCCATGAAAGGCTTTCGGGCCGGCGTGTGGATCGTACGGCAGTACAGCACTTTTGAAAGAGGCACGTGAGATGATTGCGTACAACAAAAGTTCTACCGTCTGTGTATAGCTGTCAGGACACATTCGGATATTGCGTCATATACCACAAGGCACGGGGACAAGCTGATCCTCCGCATATTGCGGATCGCGTGCCGCTTCCTCGCGAGTTCCAAAGCCTTGTAGCTGTTTGCACGCGGCTGCGCGCTTCTGCGCGGCATAATTGGGACAGGGACCGAAGAGGACATGTGTCCAGAGCCTCAAATACCAGTGTAGGCGACACTCGTATCTCCTCTTTGGACCCATTTTGCACTAGTTGAGGGCTCTTTTGTAGAGCTGTGACACCACACTGCCTTTTTCCCTCAACAAGGTGGATAATAGTGCTTCTGGAGGACCAAGTTTGTACAGGAAAGAGTATTGTTAAACCTGGTTAACGCTTCCGCCACTTGTCATGAAACTTGTCCGCCCGGAGAGCGACTACCCAGCTTGGCCAGTTGGTCTTGGATCGCCTCCATGGTTTCTGGCCACGACCGTATTGAGCCCTAAGATCTTCATGCCATTTTCCGGTTCCTCTTTCTGGTCTCTACTCGCCAAATGACTGGGCAGCTGATCGCAATCGAGAAGGTCAATTCCACAAACTCAAACATCCATCGTTTAGCCGGAGCATTGACCCCGAGTATAGTCAGGGTAGCTCAATGTCGATTCCAGCGCCATGGTCCAGTAACATTATTGGAAATAAGCGAGTACTGGGCGTTCTCATGACTGCTCGTCGTTCTCTGTAAACTAATTGAGACTGAAGAGGCCACAATGATCCTCCTAAAGGGATACAACATACGTAAGAGACCATAAGGAGTCGATGTCGTGATAGGGAGATTTCTGGCCTAAACGGACTGGTATTATCGGCCTCTCGGAGATGTTTCTGGGCTTGTAATCACAGGGATTTGCAATATCTCTTGCAGCCGCCCATTCATATATTGGTGTAGTTTCGACGAAGCTTTTGGTAAGCGAGGTGCATATGATAGGACAATAGGACTTTTCTACTGATGGCAAATCTGTCAACCGGACATTCGTTCCAGTGCATGTAGTCGCCAGTACCTGCTCGACAGGTAGCAGTACCACCATGAATGCTCACCACGCTATCTTGGGACATTTTCCTCTCCGGTCAACAACCACTCAGCCTGGCCCCAGTCCGGTTGGTCGTGGAGGGAGGCGCAGTCGAGCCTTGGAACTCGTTGCGCCCGGGCACATCAGGTGTCAGCGGGTACCGAGGTGCGCCCATCATGCGTCTTTTCGGTATCGCCAGTGATCGCGATACAAAGCGCATATGGTGAGATTATGTGGGCAAAGAAGTGGGTTGGTGGCGGATGGTGGTTGCTGGCTTGTGAGCTATGATGGACTAGACGGCTAGCGTCATTCAGTCACATGGATGCTCTATTTTACACTTACACACCATACACACCATACACACTCTAGCATGTACTTAGCGACGGGTTCAGCCAAGCGCACAGATGGATGGTAAGCACCAGAGCTCATAGGGGTTCAGAATTTGGCAGAAGCGCCGCACGCCTCTCAGCGCTGGGGCCAGGGTTGTGAGCGACATCCCTGACGGCCAGCCTAGGGCTGCGCTATTTGTTCGGATCGCCCGTCTCCAAATGCTCTAGACAGCCTTGGGGTGGTGCCCTGGTCGTTCCCCACACACTCACACCAGCATGTTGCCGAGCTATTGAGGGACTCAGACGTCACTATGTGTAGGCGGTAATGGTTCCGGCTGATGGCTGGACCTGAGGGGGAACGCGACACCTCTGTTACCCCCCCCCCCCCCCCAAGGAATACCGACTCCTCCTCCTGCCAGTATCTGGCTGGCCTTGCAGCTGTAAGGCTGTCGGCTGCCTCGTATGACAAGCCTGGATGGGCTATTCCCCCACTACCGGAGATTGAGGGCCGCTGCAAATCACCTCATGTTGGGGCCAGGGTAATGTCACTATCCACATCTGCAAGTCTCTGCAGACGCCTAGTCACTAACTCGCCCGGACAGCCTCATGGCCGGTGCATGGCCATGGAGCTGCTTACCTTTCGCGAACGGTGTGAGAGGCTTTTAGCTGCATGCTATGAGGAAGGAAGGAGTAAGCCCTTATACTCTTTGCTACATCGTCTGCAACGGTTGAGGCGCTGCCATGATCTTCGACCTCGAACGACGTCTCCTAGCGACCGCCAGTCAATGACTAATTGCGTCGCTCCTGCCATGAGCAGTGGGACCTGCCACTCTGGCGGAATCTTGGTCGAACATAAGCTGCGCCCATGGCAAGATTCTTCTAAGCGATGCGAGCGATCGACGAATAGGACATTAGTTGTCCTTGGTTTGATGTCGTACATACGGCACGCTACGCCGCAGCGGTTATTTCAAGACAGCGTCTGATTGGCATGTCTAGCAGAGCACAAGCTATCTTCCACAAAGTCAACTGACTCGTCTTCAAGCTCGAATTTAGATTGACTGCGAAATGATAAGCCTGCGTATCCAGAGAACAATGCTGCGGCCACGAGCAGAATTGATGCCCTCGGATCGAACAAAGCCTTCTCTTCCAGCCGGCCGCGCGTCAGATCCATGCAAATGTGCATGCAACAACATCCAAGCAGGCATGGCCGTTAGATCTAGGCCTTTGGACACATTCTCGAGCACAGTACATTCAAACAAGGCATCGAGAGCCGCTCTAAGCCTCCTGGTTATGCTGCAGCTTTCATTTTGGCGGGAAAGGGCGGCTCCAAAATTTCACTGCGGCTTTTGAGCATCCCAAGGGTTGTATGCTGGCATCTAAACTACCCACCCATCAGTATCGGATGCTGGACCTTAAAGCGCATCTGTTGAGAGCGCTTGCTTTTACAATTTTCACATGCCACACATCTCGCGGCTTTCCAGCTAACACGGACATTCGCACACGCCATGTGGATGTATGATTTCTGACAATCTGAGTTATGCCTGTGACATGGCCTATCATATCCACTTCATCCCTATTCATCCCTATTCATCCCTATTACCTGCTGGTGTATATGAAGCGGATGAGTCAAAGAAAAAAGAAAGCATCGAAAGTACGAAACCGGCAAGTGCGGTACTTCCAAACCTGAAACCAGGGAAAGAACAACACGAGACCCTATCCTTTGGTCGCGCAAAGCGCGACATGGACTCAACACACCACCCCCCAACTTTCGAGAGGCAATTTCTCCCGCCAGTAGAGCCACATGAGGAAGCGTGACCGAATGCGCGTCATCATGATCGATTCTACTACGCTGCTTGCCTGCAGCCTCAGTTACACGGCTGCTGCTTCCCTGTGTGGGAACGTGTATCACGTTGCTTGGCGGTGTAGCCTGAACACAACAGCGGCACTCTCACGATCCTGCTGGTACCCGCACCCGGCGCCACAGGGTGATGGAATACACGCGATAGGCGAACGTTAATGTCTCTGGTCCTAGAAGAGTCCTGCGGACCGCCACTGCGCCTTCAACGCTGGATTCCGCCTCGCATGATGGCGGAAAAGCAATATCACCAAGATACTGCAGGCCAGTAACATGGCGCAGAGTAATAGCTAGGGGTCCATTGGAGGCGCAGAGATTAGGCTGCGGGATGCGGGGTGGACGACGAAAAGAAAATCTAGGCATCGTTCGGGAACGCCAGCCGCGGTGCTGCCCTGGCCCTCTGGCCATCGAGTGAGAGATGCCAGCGGTGCCAGTGGCTACCTCTCAGGCCATGGCACGCCGCTCGCGGCATGCTCTGTACCCCGGCAACTGCTGAATATGTCAACACCCCTCTTCCCGCCCCGTCAATCTTCCCGACGCCTTCTCGTCGCACGTCAACGTCTCACAACAGCAGTGCATTTGCTCTTTACGAACTATTACGTCGTCGCGGACCACTCCAAGAGTGCACCATGAGCTGCGCGGAGCTCGCGCAGGAATTGATGCATCTCCGTGACTATGGATTGGAGATCGGAGAAGCACGCCAGCCAGTCGGGATCATGGTGCAAGACTTGTGCTTATCGAGAACGGTGAAAGGTCAAAGGGCCGAAGTCAATATGGGGGAGGGTCCGCGTCATACAAGGCTCGCATACCTTCACACCCTCAGCTGCGGCTCGCCGAACCGTGTCCAAGGCGCCGAGCACAGTATACCGTCGAACGCGGCATGCATTAGCTGTCGTAGTGACTTGAGGCCGTCGAGAGCAATTTGGTATCGACCGGACCAATGGCATACCTGAGGAGCTCCGTTCCGGCTTTGGTCCATCTCTTGGAGTCGAGCATGTCGAAGCCGTGCAAGCGAAGCACCTGACGGCGCGATGCGGGAGACGTGTCGGGCTAAAGGAATCCTGGGCAGTAGGTTCGTAGGCTCGGGCATGCAAGTCATATCGATCACTCCGCAACTATGCAGCGCAGCTGCATGCTTCCCGGAAAAAGAAAACATGGCAGCCCGCATGTGTGAAGGACGCGATCATCAGGGACCATTAAATAACCGAAACAAAAGCAAAACCTGTCACAGGGGACTGTTGGACCAAATACAAGGAGACACGCACGCCCGCATGATATGACAGCCACCATCTTGAGGCAGATCGCTTTCCGTCTTTCAAAATAGGTGGGGAATGCTTAAGCTGATGAGGCGAGAAACTAACAAAATACTGACGTAGCAAAAGTGTTACTCTGATTATCCCGCCTCAAATTCGTCATCCACAAGAGTCCGTGTACCCGTTGCTCGGGACCAAGGAATGATGCAGAAAACATGAGTCAAAACATCCAGCACCAGGGCCAGAGCCAGAGCCAAAGCCAAAGCCAGAACCCCTAAAGTTTCAAACCCCTTGAACCATTAAAAGCCCCAGGCTATTAATACGACATAAGGCGTCAAAAAAAAACATACACTACCTAGACCATAGTGCTTCGAAGCAATTAGCCCAACGAATAAAAGAGAGCGAAAACACACATTCTTCCACCAAGCTTAAACAAACCCAAAACAGCGAAGAAATCAACGGAATGAGCTAATGTGACTCTCCTACACAGTATAATCGACATATTCTCTTAAAACAGCATGCCTAAACCCCCGTTTGGATTCAGACACGGTGTCAGGGTTACACACCTACCATCTTCGTACTGCTCCTCTTGCTCTCCTACAGGTATTTATACCACTCAACGTACTCAACATGACGCAGAGTGAAAGAGCCCCTCTATTATTTTATCCTTTGATAAACACCTTCACGAATTCTCTCCAAAATCGGGCGAAAAGAAAAAACGAGTGTCGAAGCAAAGAGGGAAGCCATGTTGCAGATTTCCGTAAAGACAAGGACGGAGTGGGGGGCAGTGGAATGAGCTGTGGAAGGGGAGATACGAGTACATGTATATATATATATATATATATATATATGAGAGGAGGCATTCTGTGGGAGAAAACTGTAAGCTAGAAAGTTTGGGTACAGCCGGAGAGTAAGGCGGCCAAGGGAAAGAGAAGGTCAGATGAAAGATGATGAGGGGCAAGTGTACAAAATACCCTTGTGAAAACGACACCAAAAGCAAATTTTTAGACAAGCTGGGATGATGTGGGAAGTAAATAAAAAGAACCTTAATGTTTCAATTCGAATAAATCACCATCAGCCTGGTATAAAATTCGTAGCAAAAGGTTCTCCAATATACTCTTCACATTACAAACTCCATCAAAAGGTATTTGTCCAGAAGAGAAAGAGAGAACAAAAAACAAAACACACGGCTTTACACTTTTACGTCCCTACTCGAATCCCTCAAACTCACTCCCGTTACCCCCGTCACCCTCTTCCTTCCCGTCAACCCCCTTCCTCTTCCTGGCCGCCTCCCTCGCGCCCTTGCGCATATTCTCCACCCGTCTCTCATACCCACTCTTACTACTAATCCTCTCCTTGCTCTTCCCCTTGCCAGTCCTCCTCGCCTCAACGCCCCTCCTCTTAAGCACCTGCCGATCCCTCTTCGTAGGCGTCGGCAACGCATCCAACAGCCACTGCTTCACAGACCCCTCGCCCTCGCCCAGCCCCCTCAACGTCTCACTCGCCTTGATGACATTCGCGATAAGCTTAACGTAGGGGATATCATCCTGGGTATAAAAGGTGACTGCGACGCCGCCCTCGCGGCCCGCGCGGCCCGTGCGGCCAACGCGGTGCACATAGCCGGCGGCGGAGGTGGGGACATCGTAATTGACGACGCCGTTGAGGCCGCGGAAGTCGACGCCGCGCGCGAGCAGGTCCGTGGTGATGAGGACCCAGATTTCGCCGCGCCGGAAACGCGTCATGATTGCGTCGCGCGCCGAGGAGCTGAGGTCGGCGTGGAGGACCGCGATGCGGGTGCTGCCTCCGGCTTCGGGCGGGATGTCGTACAGCAGCTCCGAGTGCAGGGCTATGGCTCGTGGGATGGTTTGCGTGAAGACGAGGAAGGGGGGTCGGAGGATGGGCTGCGTCGAGGAGGTGGATACGGCGGTGGGGTGTAGGAGTTGGCGCAGGCCGAGGAGTTTGCCTTGCTCGGTTGCGGCGTAGGTTAGTTGGTGGGAAATGTTTGGAATGGCGCTGTCTTTGAGGCCGACGACGAGGCGGATTAGAGGCCGTCGTGGGGGTAGGGTGGATTGCGATGAGGATAGGGTGGACCAGCGGTCGTTGAGCGTGGATATGGCGAGGCTTTCAACGTTGGAGCCCATGGTTGCGGACCAGAGTCCTACTCGCAGCTTGGGGTTTGTGCATGCGTTCCATACGGCCAGTGTCTGTTCGCGGAATAGAGGGTCGAGGAGGACGTCGGCTTCGTCGAGGACGAGCTGAGATACGCTGGGGACGCCCGCAACGACGCCGTCTTTGCGTTTTAGGGCGTTTAGGAGAGCCAGAGGGGTGGCTACAAGAATCGCCGCCTTGACAAGCTCCGCTCGGCGACCCGTCTGCTTCTTCTTCTTCTCGGGCACTGCCTTTTCTTCGTCGTCGGATTCAGACTCGTCTTCGTCGTTCTCGGATGCTTCAGGTGAATCGTCTGCATCGGCATGCACGTCATCCTCTTGTTTCATCACTTGCATGCCCTTCCTCATGAGTGTAGCCTTGATTGCCGTACCCTTCGCCAGCTTCCTTGCTTCATTGACAATCTGTGCCGCCAGCTCTCTGGTAGGCGCGAGGATAACAGCACGCGGACCATCCTTGGTGTCTGCAGTCTTGCTTTCTGACAGCAAGGCATCGATGATGGGTATGAGGAATGCTATCGTCTTTCCGCTGCCCGTGGGTGCAACCGTCAGAAGATCAACGTCTCCATTGTACTCGGCACCGGATGAGCCCTCAGCTTCTGGTAAGGCGGGAGTCGGTTCTCCCTGGTCCTTCTTACTCAGCAGCAGCGGCAAAGCACCAAGCTGGACTTCGGTGGGCAGCTTATATCCCTGCTCTATTATGTTTTCGGCGAGGCGTCTCGAGATGGCGTATCGCGTTCGTAGTTGGGCGAAGGATGTGATGGGCTGCGGGTACAGAGCCTTCTTTACATCCTTCTTCTTGTTGTCCTTGATCGCCTTCTCCTTGTTGCGCTTCTTCGACTTCTTCTTCTTCTCCTCGCGCGACTCTTCTGCCTGGGGCGCAAAGTCTTCCAGCACGGCGACCTTCAGCTTGTGCGAGCGCAGTATCCTCTTGCATTCCTCCACGTCGTACTGGTGTGCTTGAAGTCCATCTGTGTCGCGCTCCTGATTGTTCGCCTCGTCGCGCTCCTGCTTCTTCAGCCTCTTTCTCTGCTTCTTGGACAAGCCGTCCCCACTGCCATCTGCATCTTTGCCCGCGCCCCCACCAAAGAAGTCGAGATGGGCGGGTAGAGCAGCCGGACTGGAAGGCGAATCTACAGCGGTCTGGCCTCTCTTCCTCTTGCGATTCGAGCTGGACGTCTCGGGCGACTGTGCTGGCTCGTCATGACCGAAGAGCTGCGGGTTGGCGACGGCGCCAGACGAGGGAAGCTTTTGCGCGGGCGAGCTCTGCGCTGCCCTTGACGATCGCGAGAGGAGTTTGAATACATTCATGGCGTCGAGGGAGCCGAGGCAATAAATAGTCTGGACAAGTTCACGCTATATCCTGGCATTCATCGCGTGCTTCCTTCAGATTGTCCGCGTTGCAAAAGTTGAATTGTTGCATTGGAAAAATAACTGGGCCGCGGCGATTCGGCCAAACTAGCGCCGATCACCTTAGCAGTCGTCACGGCATCAGCTCTGGCTGTCGCTGTACTCAAGTAGATGCAATTGTGAATAAAGTGCACATGTAGAAAATGGAATCTAGCTCAGAGGTATGTGCAGAATACAGTATCGGATCTCCTTCCATCCCGAATGCACCGCAAACACACGTCGTCGGCTCATCAGCCCGCGAAATCGTACAGTGTTTCCTCTCGCTCCCGCTCCCTCGACGGCCACCTGACTACCGCTCAGCGCCAAATGCATGTTAGAATGTCGTGTCTTGGTCTTCTTGAAATCATCCCACTCAGTGGTGCTCGTTCGTCTTGGTCCTGTAGCCCACAAGCTTGAAGCGGCCGATAATCTCGCCAACGGAGAAGAAACCAATCACCTCGGCCACGACTACGCCCATCGAGTACCATTGTTCGCGGGGCATGCTTCGGATTTGTGCGAGGACGTTGGCGGGTTGCTGGGCGGCGCTGTTGGCCTCGCTGGCCACGCGGTTGAAGAGGGAGGCCGGGTTGCGGAGGGCGTTCAGGGCGGGCTGGATGTAGTTTTGCATCGTCTGGACGGAGCTAGAGGCCGTTAATATGTATTTGTTTTTTTGGCTCGATACAGGCCATGAGAGAAATCCGCGGGTGTTGAAGGCTTACGGTGGCTGCATGCTTCGCTGGTGGGCAATGAGCTTGCCGAGCTCAAGTCCGACCCTTCCGTAGTAGGTGGCGCGGGGAACCAGTCCTGCTGGCTTGTCAGTGAGCCGTTCGATGATACCGTCGTGCTAACCCCCCCAGTTTCCTCAACATGACACGGCGCTATTTATCAATGCCTCTCTGGCAATGTCTGATAAGCCATGGAATATACAGCCGCTCAGACCAACCATTGAGGGGCACGCGATTCACTCCCAGCTCTTTCCACGGCGCTTCAAGCCCCCCAATGCCATTGACTGCCTTTCACCCCCGCCTTTGCATCGAGGAAAACTGACCTTGCACAAAGTTGACCATCCTGCCTACCCGCCCAGTGGCTTGCTGAGACGCACTGTTGACAGCGGAACCAGCACCCGATGCCGCGGAGCTCGCCGAGCTCTGGACCTTGGAGAGACCCTCTGATGCCTTTGACTGTGCCTTTGACGCGGTGTCCTTTACGGTGTTGGTGGCTTCGGCGGTCGTCGAGGCATTGCGGATGCCAGCGCGGCGGACGGTGAACGTCGTCTGCCGTAATACGGCACGGGATGCGGCGAGAGACATCTTGATGCGAATTAGGGGAGGGGAGATGGGTTGTCGCCGGTCGTCTGCTCGTGATGGTGGATGGAGCTCCGGCAGCGAGCTGACGATTTTTCCGAGGGGGCCGTGCGCCGCTTGTCGGAACCCTCAGCGGCTCAGGGGATGACCATGTTTACATCACAACCCCAACATTTTATTGTAGCCTGCTAATTTGCTGCCGCGACCCCCTACTCCTTCAATTCATCCCACTAGCACACACAAGAGCCGCTGTGGACTCAACAGCCTGTACTCATCTAGTCATCATCATCATCGCCGCAAAGACATGGACAACAACATCGGTTTTCGGCAAAGGGTATGAATTGCTTCTGCGGCTTGTTTCGGGCCTGGCCTTGCACTCGTCTACCAGCTATCCCGGAAACTTCTCTTCTTCTCCGTTGGCTGTCCCAACATGCCTCCTTTGATCAAGAAATTCAATTTTCTAATCTCTGTCCATCGACTCAAAGCCCCTAGCTCGAGTACACTCATCCTCCTCATCTTGCCACTCGGATTCCCAATCACTACCGCCTTCCAATCATTGCCTCTGCCCATCTTCTCTAGCTCTTTGAACTCTTGCCATGCCGCCGTGTCCCGCCTTGTTCCGAATGTATGGTTGGGTATCACCTGCACCGACTTGAATCGAAATAGGACCAAGATGAGAAGAATCGTGAGGCCAAAGAGAATGCCTGCTGTAACACCAGTCGAAGTTTGAGCTCCAAGATGTCTGGTCATGGAACCACCGACCATGGTTGCCACAGCGGCGAGGGTGAAAGCGATCATCTGGCTGGCAAATATACCAGCTGTGACGCGAGGAAACGATGTGTAGTTTGTTCTCCTTCTGCGGTCTTGTACTGCCATACTCTGCAGACGATGCCGTGTGTTAACTCCAGGTTGCAAGTCGCACGTGTCAAATGTTTCCATAATGAGTCCGTGACACTCGGCGATGGCGAGAATGCTGAGGAAGCCAACTGCACCAGCGAAGATAATCGGCACCATGTACGGCCGAGGACGTCCAGCTGAGGAGACAGTGTATGCCATGCCCATCAGAGGAAGCGTTAGCGTGAAAACGGCGCGACGAACCAGATGGCTGGTCCAAGTGACTTGTTTCTGGAAGGTCATCGAGTCCGTGCGAAAGCCTTTCTTGCGCTCCCGGGAGAAGATGCCGGCTTTGGTCAAAGGAATAGCCAGGAAGGCACCAACGGCAATGGACATGACGCCTGCTCCCACCTTTGTCGGTTTCCATCTGTAGTCTCTTGACAGAAGAGCGCCTAGGAGAACGATGACAAGCACAACCTGCGCGTATATCCAGCCTAGGTAAAGAGCAAGGACTAGGAAACCTGGCTGACAGAGCATCATGGTCATCAGCTTGATGCCGGCCCATACTTCTTCGAACCAATATGACGGCCCTTCGGTTGCGATGTGCAGTTTCACCTCGCCCCTACTGACTCGCCTTGTGATGTAGTTCTCTTCTCTGTCATACACCTCGGTTATCGACTTTCGGAATGGGGCGCGTCTTGTTTCCGAAGCAATGATATTGAGGATCAAAGCAACAGCAAGGATTATGACTACGACATAGAAGCCCCAATCTGGTGTGTGGTTCTGAATGATTGCAGCGCCGATCTGGAAACCTACAGCGAGCGAGCCGATCCAGCACCACGACCAAATCCCCAGCCACATTCCCATACCGCCACCGTGACGGCGTACGTCGTTGGCAACAACAAATTCCTGGTGTGGGTTTTTGGACTGTAGGGAGGCGCCAAAAAGGTCTAGCAGGACAGTGATATAGTTCACGTTTGCGAAGCCGAGGATAACACCAGAAATTGCACGCGAAAGCAAAAGACCAACACGATACCTTGCGCTCTTGCCCCGATAACCACTGATGACGATGGCTTGAGGAAACTGGAGTGGCAATGCAATTGCTAGGGCTGCGAGGATATAAGGCTTGCGTCCATGAAGAAGAGGTAATGTCCAGACAAAGAAAGTCGAAACAGCCAGTCCTGCATATAGCACTGCATTGCCGATGATTGAGAAATGCCTTTCGTCTGCGAGAGAGTACTGTATCCGGGGCACCTCACCAGCGTAGATTCCAACGATAATGCCGAGTAAAGCCGTATTCATGCAAGCAATGGTCGCGGTAAGCCGCTTCTTGCCTGTAGACCAATCCCTTGCAATAGGCTGTCTACGGTGGGGGCGTCGGAGGCTGAATGTATGAAAGTGTGCTTGTTCTCGGACTGCGAGTTCGTGTCCATAGGGTTTTGCCGGTGGATACTCTGCATCAGGTGAAGTATCGATTTCGCTGAAGCCAGAATCGTTCTGATCGCATCTCGGCTTGACTAAAGGGACACGTTCAAGGCTTCGGTGGCGTCGATGTCGATGTCGATGCTGATGAGCTCCATACTCGTCCTTGATACGTCGGCGTGAGCGACCGCGCGATTCATCTCGGTCCACGGGACGAAGAACAAAGTCTACATGCTCTCTAGGGGCCGCTTGGACGAGCTTGGGTATAAGAAGACCGCCTCGCGGTTCCAAATCAGTACCGGCTTGCTCATTCTCGCGATCATATGAAGAACGTGATGAAATCGAAGAGCTTTCTTTTTCTCCGTGCGCCTGGATTGGATACGCCCAGTCATAGGACACAGAGCCTCTTTGGAGATCAGGGGGTAATTGTACATTCGGGGCAACATGGTCAAGTAAGTTTACCGGAACGTAAACGGGTGATGTGTGCTCAGGCTTTGGGGATGGACTTGAGGAACTAGATGCCTCTAGAGGAAGAGCTGTGGTCATGAGGTGTCTGGGATCGGTAGATGCGCCTTGAACGGCAAACCTCGCTTCTTCGATAATCTTGTATATCTCCTTGATTTCAGGTCGATTATGAGCCTCTTCAGCAGTCTCTACGGTGTTCTTTACCATGTTCTCCAAGTCATCTACGGCGTTGCTTATCCTTCGCTTGGCGTTATGGTTAAAGGCCATGCCAGCCGGTACTGGCTGAGTGAGAGATGTGCTGGCCTTCGATAGGACCATGGGAGGTGTCAGTGTGCCACTTGAGTTTCCCTGCGTTGGTATACGGTCAGACTCTGGTGTTGTAGATTGTTCCAAATGGTCCGGAACAGGCGCCAGGCTGTGAGCTCGCGGGCGATACCTGTTATCCTTGAGCTCATCGACGTCTTCCTTGATATGCACGATCGAAAGCCGTTTCTGCGGCTCGTGTGACTGTGAGATCGATGTTTGGTGCGTGAATCGAAATGATTTCGCCCTATTGGAAGCTGAGGACATTCTTCGGGCTTCCGAGATTTGATGTCGCGTTGCCGGTGATGGGCTACTGCCAGTCGCTGAAAAGCACCGACGCTCAACAGGTAAGACAAAGGCCTGCTTTCGTACCATGGGCTTGCTCGCCGCTGGGGGCTTTGACGCGTTCGAAGATGATGATTGGCGACTCGGAGAGCAAGTACTTGGTAAGGGCGAATTCGCAGCACTATGGTGGCCATCTGTGGATACGCTGCGCGGACTCCCTACAGTCGTGCTGACCTGGCCATCCGTCGACGTTGCGGGTAAGCCGTGAGAGTGTTTGCCATCGAGCCAAGGGAGCTTCTTGGTAGTTTTCCGTGTGGAAGGCTTTCTGCGTTCTGTCGTCGGTGCTGGTGTCGCTCGTATACTTGATTTATTTGTTCCGTTCTCCCTAGTCGCAGCCATTTCGAAGTGGGAGAAATCGAGTACAGAGAGACACAGCAAGCGCGGAAGAGGGTCAGATGGAGAGGGGGTTTCGTGAGACGGTAGCGCTAGCTCGAGGCTTGAAAGGTAATATGTAGGCGAAAGAGATGATGAGTAGTCACAAGGTGAGATTAAAGAATAGAAAACGACCAGCTTCAACTGCAAGCAGATGAACGCAAGCAGAGCGGCGAAGGTCAAGGGCGTAGATGAAGCTGGTCGTGGTAGAGATGAGATGCAAAGGATGAAGGACGTGATACGTCGTGACAAGGATGTAGATATTGCGTCCTTGGAAGGTATCCGCATGTCTGCTTCTATCACTGACTAACCGCTCCTGATTGATGCTATCTGGTAAGGGCAACTCTCTGGGTTTAGGAAACTGCGGCCCGAACCAACATCACCTACCATCAAGATGAACGACCCGTCACTTCGACAACTTGATTGGTTTTGAGATTAGCTAAGTTATACAGATGCCCAAAATCTATGACCGTATGGCCTGCAGTATCATTCCAGTCATAGCAAGTACTTTTTCTTCTTCGAGTCTTTGCGCGACAAGTCTGCTTATGTCAGCGTATGGTCGTGAGGCGTGGGCAAACCTGAAACTTACTGTAGGCTTACAGGCAATCCATCCAACAGCTCAGGGTCATCTATCACACATTAGCCGTCACCATCGCCGGGTAAGACGATGTGATGCAACTTACAGCTATCATAAGTAGCCTTGCAATAATCACTCTGTGGCTTGTGATCACTCGCACGCTGATCTTTCGTTTTGTCGACCTGGACTCCACAAGGGAAGGACACGGCAGAGTAGTCTACCACGTTGTAGACGCCCGTGTACCCCACGTATTTGAAATGGCCATGTGGTACGCTGGAGTAAGGAGTCGTGGGCGCTATTCATGATTAACAGATGGCGATGAATGCAGATGTTCGGCTTACCCAAAATGGCATCCAGCCCTTCAATCGATGCCCATTGCTCTAGATATTGCCGTTGCAGCTCGGATCTCTCCGAGTGCAGCTGCCACATGTCGTAAACGCCTAGTTCTTTCGCGTCCTTGTACTGGGCCATCTCGGGTCGAAACGGCTCTCCAGTCACACCGAGTAATGCTTCGACGCTCTTACCGCCATCTGCGACAAACATTCGTCCCTATCACAGTTAGCTAGTGTCTTGAATGTCACTGTAAACAGCTTACCAGAAGTTCGAGCGCAGTGGGATGCAGCTTAGGGTCCCAGTCAAAAACTTCGTGCCCAGCCTTCTTTATCTTCTCCACTGTCTCTTTCAGCGCGCGTATCACCGGCGGCGTAGGCAGGCAAATGCCGTCGTTCCAAAGCACTGCTATCTTGAGCTTCTTCGAGGGCTCTACCGTCCGCCACGGTATTGGTAGCATCTTGGGGTCTAGCCTCCATGGCTGCGCATCGACGATAGCTTTGGAGTACATGGTGATGTCCTCGAGAGATTTTCCCATGGGTCCATTGACGCTCTGAACTGCCTCCTGACCAGCCAAACCCGATCTACATCTTTGTGTGGTGAAGCGACCAAAGGACGGGCGAAGGGTGAAGATTCCGGTGCACGCTGCTGGTATGCGCAGACTACCGCCCTGAGCATTTTGTCAGCATTGAAAGGTGGCAAGGTGGAGGAGAATCTACAATGTCTGTTCCAACGCCAAGAGGACTGCCTCCGAATGCAATCAGCGCCGACTCGCCGCCCGAAGACCCTCCAGATGTGACTTTGCGGTTCAATGGGTTGACAGTTCGTCCGAAGGTATTGTTCACTGACTCTGCCTGGGATTTGTAAGCATTCGCGTCACAACCATGCGCGCATACATACGATCATCATGGCCGTCGGTACGTTGGTCTTGCAGTATTGCACCGCTCCCAGCTTCTTCAGCACATCGACCAGTGTCGAGTTGTACTCGGCTGGCCTATCCACGAGCGACGTGAAGCCGACTGTGCTGTCTTTCCCCTTGACATTGAAGTTGTCTTTGAGCGAGATGGGCAGTCCATGGAGGGGTCCTACAGTCTGGCCGGTTCGCTGGAGGTGTTCGTCGAGGGACTTTGCTTGCTGGATAGCCTCATCGAAGAAGGCATCGCTGAGACAATTGGTCTACATGCACGTAAGCTCCTATTCCCAACTATTTCCAGCGGGTTCGCCATACCAGTTGCTGAGCAGCTGCAGCGCGTTTGCAGAACGCGACCGTGACGTCCTCTGCACTCCATGCCTTTGACGCGACCTTTCCAAGAATCTGCGAGGCCGAACTATCTGTAATCTCCAATTCTTTCGGTGTAAACCATCCAGACTCTTTGGGCCATGTCGTCACATCGAGTTGTGACTCGGGCGGTATTTTGTCTTGGGGGATGCGATATGCCACCGGGACGGATTCCGCGAGAGCTGCGCGCTTCCCCGCGGCAACTTTCTCCCACTTTGCTTCAGAAGTGGTCATGGTCCTAGATTTGCGCAACACACCAAGATACAACAACCAATTTACCAAGAAACTGCAGCGAAAGGAAAGAAGCAACACCAAGAGTAAAATACTGGCTACATCTCCGTGAGTAGCCCAGCGCCGTCCCGTGTTCTATTATCCTCCCCACCTTCGGGTTATCTGCGCCGCGGTTCGTGGTCCCCAGCCGAAACTATCGAGCGTCTGTGTAGGCGTCGACAGTACCATTCCCCGCACTTTCAGGCCCGCCTTACCCAAGCTAAACTCCTAGCAGATAACCCGTGAACTCGGCCGGGTAGTTTGTTGATGATTTGGAGGATAGACCTGCCTTGTTGAGCCTAAGATACGACTACCGATACCGGCAATCAGCTGCACATCTCGAGGCTTGAAGATCTGCAGGCAAAGAGGCTGATTATGCAAAAGTCGAGTCATTCATAAGTGGTGTTACTATCTCCCATATCTTGCGACTGCTGCTCCCCGGTATCTTTCGGTCCTATCATGCATGCGGCGGAGATCCTGATCCGAAGAAGATTGAATACCTCAAAACGAGACAGATAACTGTGCTTGTGGACTGGCGGGATAACCTCGTCAGCCTCCCTGTGTCTCACATCAATAACGACTCTGCGTGCGCGCTTTCGTGGCAGGCCCTCCCAAAAGTTCACCTCTGCGCATAAAAGGGCAACCTTTCAATCCAGCATGGCGAACGGCTTCGTCGCCTATCTCCGAGGCGACCAGAATACGCCAGGAGAGCGCAAGTTGGTCCAGAAGTTGGATTTCTTCATCTTGACTTTCTGCTGTCTCATGTACTTTTTGAAGTATGTCTCTGTGTTTTCAACAGCCAAGAAAGATGATTGTCTAATCTTGTCCCAAGCTATCTTGATCGCACCAATCTCAACAATGCATATGTCTCTGGGATGAAAGAAGAGCTGGACTTTCAAGGCAACCAGCTTAACCAGATCAACACTGTCTTCACAGTAGGGTAAGTGGTTGTGGGAATGAAGCGTAGGCAGTCATCTACTGATAATCGATGCAGATATACAATCGGCCAAGTGCCATGTAATATCGCCCTCTACTACATAAAACCGCGTTATTTCTTCCCAGCATGCATGGTACTAAACCCCCCCCACCTCTTAACCGCCACTACAACATCCCGGCTGACAAGTATCCAGGTAGCATGGGCGGGCCTAACAATGGTAACAGCAGCGGCCCAAAAACCCGAAGATATCATGGCCATCCGCTTCTTCCAAGCCATATTCGAATCCTCGACTTTCGTCGGAACCCACTACATCCTCGGGTCCTGGTATACCGAAAGGGAGCTTGGGAAGCGTTCAGGCATCTTCACTGCATCTGGTCTAGCCGGCACCATGATCGGCGGCTTCATCCAAACCGGAATCCACAGCAGCATGGACGGTCTACGGAATCTATCCGGATGGCGCTGGTTGTTCAGTAAGTAGTGTCCCCCGAAACACACAAAACAGCAATACAAAGGAGAAAACCACACCTTGCTAACCGCGATATGCCACTGTAGTAATCGACGGCATCATCACCCTCCCCGTAGCCCTCTACGGCTTTCTCCTCTTCCCCGACACGCCCAAAAACACGCGCGCGCCCTACCTCAGCAGCGCCGAGAAAGCGCTCGCCATATCCCGCGTACCAGAAGTCTCAGAACGCACGCCCATATCCTGGTCATTTGTAAAACACTGCTTCCGCACCTGGTACTGGTACTTTTTCGTCATACTGTGGATTCTAGCGGGCGAAACAGAGTCGTTTAGCACGAATGCGCTGCTGCAGCTGTACATGAAGAACCACCCCACCGAGACATATTCCGTGACGCAGAACAACAATTATCCGACGGGTGTCCCTGCTGTTGGGATTGTAGCAACGCTTTTCTGGGCTACGCTTACGGATTATCTGGGCGGGAAACGGTATCTTGGTAAGTCTTGCTCTTCCTGCTCTTCCTACTCTTCCTACTCTTCCTACTCTTCCCCCCCGTTCCTTGAAAACAAAACAAAAACATCACACTAATGTTTACAAACTCAACAGTCGGCTACTGGATCGCCATTACAGGCGTCCTAACCTCGTCCCTCATGCTCGCCTACCCGCACTCGACAACAATCCACTTCGCAATGTACTACATAGCCGGCAGCGTCTACGCCTGCCAAGCCACCTTCTTCGCCTGGGCCAACGACGTGCTTCGCTATGAAGAAGATAGTCTACGCGCTGTCGTCATTGCGAGTATGAACATGGGCAGTAATGCTATTAATGCTTGGTGGAGCATTGTGTTTTATGGTGCCAACTTTGCGCCCTATTTTACCAGGGGAATGTGGGCTATGATTGCCGTTAGTGTGGCTATGGCGGTCTGGACGGTGGCCCTGGTTTGGATGCAGGGCAGAACGGAGAGGAGGAGGGAGGTGGAGGGTGTGATGGGTGGTGGAGGGGTGGAGAGGGAAAGGGTCTTTGGCAAGGGAGGGGAAGAGGAGAAGGCTTAGAATAGAGGGAGGGGGGGGGGCTTTTTTTTTGCTGAGCAATGCGAATGATTGTGTAATATACTGGGTTTCTGATTACGAGTAGATTGTTTTGGAAAAGGGAGACTCAAACTTCTACAACGTGTTGCCCTTGTTTTACAGCACGATGAGAGAAAAAAAAAGAGAAAAATCAAACGCCCAATGTATGCAAATATCTCGTCAGAATAAACCACCCTTAGTAATCTTTACAACCCAGTCACACTTCATGAAAGATATACTCCATGCATGAAAAGTGTCGTGCTACCCTCGTATCTAAAACCTCTGCGTCGATCGTCCTCCACGCATACTGTTCATAAAGTCGGCTGAAGGATCGGAACCAAGGCCATTCCATCCATTCGCGCCCACACGCTGCGTCTCCCTCTGTGCCTTTGCAATCTTCTCCTGCAGCTGCGAGGCGCCCGTGTCGATGAGCTGAAGCTGTGAGAGCTGAGTGTTGAGGACACGAACGACCTTGGTCAAGGGGTCGTCTGGCTTGCCCGTCTTGCTGAGCGTCTGGGATGTGGTGTTGATCTCCTCAATCATTTCTGTGAGATCCTTGTTAAGTTCGTTGAGGCGGTCTTGGAGCTTCTCGGCGAGCTTGTAACTGTTTTTTTGATTTGTTAGTTGGGTAGGTTTAGGAAGACGTGTTGGAGAAAGCAGGGGTACTTACGTTCTCTCGCGCTCCTGGTCTGGGCCCCGCAAGCTCTCGTTCTTGCCGCTGACACCGTGCATCTTCATAAGGTTGTCAATCTCCTTTTCATAGCGATCGAGGTATGAATCGAGCTCTTGCTGGTTTTCCTCCATCATTGTCAACTGCCTCTCAACCTCGGCGGCATCGCGCTCGGCCTGGAAGGTCTTGGAGTACAATTGTCGAACCTTGTCCGAGTTCTCGACCAACGCTCTGTCCCACGATGCGACCTGCTCGGCTTGTGCTTGAAATTCCTTTTGGTACTTTGATAGGTCAGCGGCCCATCGCGTGATGATTTCGTCCATGGACTTGTTCTTCAACCGTGACTGGGCAGATGGTGCGGGTCCGGCCGTTGAAGCCGCCAATCCACTCTGAGCCGCATTACCTCCCGTCGTTGCGCTAGGTGCTCCCAACGTGGGGGTTGATTGGGAAGCAGTGTCCGGTTTCGACGCAGGCGCTTCGCTTCCAGCGGGCTTGCTGAACAAGCTCGGAGTAGCACTGGAAGTAGACGCGGCCGTCGAAGCTGCAGGTGCGACAGAGCTTCCACCTCCTAAGCCACTGCCCAGATTGGGAAACAGTGATGTTCCAGATGACGCAGTTGTAGCCGGCGCGCCGGCAGTCGCAGTGGTAGTTGCTCCGGTAGTTGCTGCAGTACTAGCGGGCGCAGCAGGTTTGCCGAAACCGAAACCACCCCCTGTAGAAGCTGGAGTGGAGCTTCCTGCAGTTGAGAACATGTTGGTGGAAGTATTGGCAGAAGAAGCTGGACCGCCAGTGTTTCCCCCTAGGCTTAGAGCTGGCGCACCGCTTGACGCGGGCTGCGAGGAAGATGGCTGTGCGGCAGGTGTAGCTCCCAGACTAAAGGCAGGCTTTGCTGGGGTAGAAGAGGGTGTCGTGCTTCCGAGTCCACCAAAAAGGCCGCCTGCAGGCTTGGGGGTCTGCGAGTCTTGTGCACCTGATGACGATGTCTGGTTCCCCCCACCGAAAAGGGTTGACGAGGGCGCAGAAGCGGGAGTAGCGCTCTTGTTTGCATCAGCACCGGTGTTTCCTCCTAGACTGAAGCCGCCGAGGGGCTTCGCAGCTGACTGTCCAGAGGTAGCAGCGCCAAAGAGACTAGGACCGGAAGACGAGGTAGTGGTGGCAGGCTTCGCGCCGCCAAAAAGTGAAGATCCGCCTCCGCTAGCCTGGTTGCTCTGTTGGCCGAACAAAGAAGAGGCGGATTGGGCACCACCGCTCGATTGGGTGTTTTGGGTGAATAAGCTGTTACCGGGAGGGGCGCCGGCTGGGGTGGTGGAGGGCAGGAACGATGTCTTGTTTGTTGCTGGTGTGGCTGATGGTGCCGAGCCTATGTCATGTGTTAGCGGGCGCGTGGGAAGGGTGGAGGGTGTGTAGACACCTACCAGCAGCTGAACCAAAGCCAAACGAAGGCGTCGAGGATGCGGCCGCTCCTCCAGAAGAAGCTCCACCACCGCCAAACAGCCCTCCAGCTGGTTTGGCCGCATCGCCCTCCTTCTTGCCGAAGCCAAAGCCTCCACCGCCTCCACCGCCGCCAAAGGCTGATGGTGTTGACGACGCGCCAGCCTGACCACCACCAAAAAGACCGCCGGGCTTGCTTGCAGGTGTGCTGGATGCAGCGCCGCCGCCGAAAAGGCCAGATCCGCCTGTGTTGCCGGCCGCGCCGCCAAATAGACCGCCGCTGGTGGGTGCGCTGGACGTGTTGTTGCTGTTGTTGTTGTTGTTGCTGCTGCTCGCAGTGCCGAAGAGAGACGGTGTCGCGCCGCCAGTCGAGGGTGCAGCACCAAAGAGGGGCTTGCTGGGCGTACTGCTGCCGCCGGCGCTGTTCTGCTGGCCGAATGAGAAGCTCATGTTGGTAGTTGGTGACGGGCGACTCTGTTGGGCGGGTGGTTGAAGTTGTTGATGTCGGAAATGTTGTCCAAGGCGCGACTAGCCTAAGCGTGTCGCGACGGGAAGGGCAATTGCTGGACCGCTAATTGACAAGCTGGAGGGTATGCGCGCAGACGTTCACGACTATCCCGCGCGTCAAAGGTCGCATCCAAAAGTTAGACAAGCAGGTGCATGGGTCAAGCTTAGCTCCGGTGAATCGTTGTTCCCACCTGGCCAGCAGCTGAGATTCCAGACCGCCGCTCCCCGCTAATCGAGCGTACCTGAGACTCGACGACAGCACTCTGAGGCAAGGAGGCGCAGCCTTTAAGTACTCGTCACTCTACAACTCCATCCTTCTCTCTACACACAATTCCGCCCAAGATAGCCCTACCTTGCCCTATTTCTGCTCCCCTCTGCCATATACATAGAAAGTGAAAGACGACTCAGCAGCTCTCGACATGTCGGACGAGCTAGCACCGCCCCGCAAGAGCGTAGAGATGGAGGACCCCGGTGCGAAGGAGCTGGGTACGCAGAGCTCATATGCACGTCTCAAACGCTCACGTCTAATCATCTGTAGTAGAGTCAGGCGACGAGCACTTCTCGGATGCCTCTGAAGGCCAGCCCAGACGATCCACCGTGACCTCACCCATCCCCATCACGCGGGTCGAGCGAGTCGACGATGAGCCAGCCCACGGCGAGGTACCGGGCACCGACGCCTACAAGATGCGTACCCAAGATGCAGTACCCGACGAGGTTGAGATTGTTCCCGAGGGCATGCGAAGCCGTAGTGCGTCACGCGTCAGCTCAAGCGACCGACCAATTACCCCAGGAGGAACGCCCATACCCAAGACGATTGTCGAGAAGATCGATCCCGATCAGCCCAGCTATGGCGACGTCCCCGGCACAGAAGCCCACCAGCAACGTCTTGCTGATGCCGCACCGGATGTGGTGATCCGAGCCCCCGAGGAAGCCCAGAGCAGCATCCAAGGTACGTAGGCCATTTTCCTTGGTGCCTCCTGCGTACCATTGACGGAAGAAGGGTCACCAACCTCGCATGACAGGTCTCCAATAACTCCGAGCGACGGCCCAGCCGAAGCATCAGTAGACCAACAAGACGATGATGGCGACTTTGGCGACGATGCAGCAGCAGCAGCAGATGATGGTGATGATGACGATGATGATGACGACGGCGACGACGACGACGATGGGTTTGGCGATTTTGACGAGTTTGAAGAGGGTGGCCAAGGCGACGACGATTTTGGGGACTTCGACGATGGGTTTCAGCAAGGCGAGAACGAGGCAGAGACTTCATTTGATAAGACCCCAGAACAACCTCCACCTGTACCTGCCCCTTCGCCAGGTCCTGTAAGTTGCAGCAATTCTAGCCCGCTTATACTACTGTTTTGTGCGTTTGCTATGGTGACCCTCTGACTGACCTTTGATTGCACAGCCCGTCTTGGACTTTGACCAGCTGTCATCATATCAAGACATTGTCACAGCAACACAGCCTTACCTAGAAGAGATCTATCCTTCGCAGAATGACATTCCCAGCATATCAGCGGATCCCGAAGAAATCCGGTCCATGTTCCTCTCCGAACGCAGTCACTCTTTATGGACCCAGCTAGTCGCACCGCCACCACTGCAACCGCCCGACTGGGTGCGATCACGTATACGGCGGCTGTTTCTGGTTTCGCTAGGGGTGCCAGTGGACCTTGATGAAATCCTCCCGGCCTCGAAACAGAAGAAGCTCATTCTCCCCTCCATTCACATCCCTGGCGACCGCTCCCCTCGACCTTCATCTGACGGTCGCAACAACGGCGGCCCACTGGGACGTATAAAGCGCGAGAATGAGTCGTCCACATCGGTCGACTCGTCGAGCTCAAAACCAGAGCGGAAACGCAAAGGCCCGCCACCGCCTCCCGAGCTAGACATCAGCAGTACAATGCAACTATGTGCGACAACGGACGCGGCATTAGAAGGCATGACGGATGAAGAAATGAAGATGCACATTGATCATCTGAAAGGACTGCAAGAGCGGGCCAAGGAGGTGTTTGAGTACTGGCAAAAGAGGATGGAAAGTGCGCTGGGAGATAAGGACGCGTTCGAGCAGGTTATTGAGAGCTTGGTCGCGCATGCCAAGAAGCTGAGATAGCGTCTTGAATGATTTGGTAATAGATGCTGGTTGTCTTGAATGGACCCTGTAAAGACGGATCAGCCCTGTTTGCACAACACCCTGGAAAGCATGCATATGACCAATACGCCGCACTTTTTTTCCGTGATTGTGAGGCTGCCTTGATTCTACGCCGGTTCGTCGGAATATTCCTGCTGCTCACCGTCTCGTCGATGCCAATAACGCTTCACAAATTGTCAAAGCAGTGATTTAAGCGCGGAGATCAGATGTGAAGAAGATATTCCCTAGCCAGTAACCCGGGAGCACCTCGGGTGGCGCGGCAGGGTTCCCCAAGATTCGCAGCGCTGATTCGAGATGGAGAAGGCGTCTCAAAAAAAAAAACATGGCCTTCGCGTGCAACCAGCATATGCCAGGATGCACGCGATGCGTTGGAATTATCTTGGGCCCAAACACGCTTAGGCAGCGCTACCGTGGACAGGGCCGGCCCCGGGGAGACCCTGACTGGCAGCACCAACGAAGCGATTGTTTGCGGCAGTTTTCCGTGCAAGCGTACCCCACCGAGCCCACCACGCACCACAGACGAGCAGCCCTTCCCCCTCCTCCGTCAGCACGATAAGATGCACGTCTGAGGAGGGGGGAGGTTTGTTTTTGGCGGGTAGACTGTGGGTGTGCGATGTGTGGAAATTAAACATGATCTCCGGCCGAGTAGGACCATGCGCCGTGACAGGGACGATCAAACAGGAGAGAGTAGAGACAAAGTAGGCCGCCGTTAAATTAGAGGCGCATACACAGTTCACCGCGGACGTTGACGTTCTCGCGTACCCGAGCCTTCTACGCTCTACCCTCAAGTGCTAGGCAGGCGACGCCTGTTCCGCCCGCGAGCCAGCAGCGAATAGGGGTAATTTGCCACATGTCGGTGGGTGCTAGGCGCACTTCGGCCGCACTGCTATTCGCCAGCGCCTTCGTATACTCACACGTACTAGAAGAGAGCGGTCACGCTTTTTCTAGGGATCCCAAAGAACCTGCAGGTGGAGAGAGAGAGAGAGGGGATGGGATGGATATGGATGGCAGCACGCGGACTCGACGTCGCACTTGACTTGATCACGGCCATGGATGGGGGCGCCTGGCTGCCAAGCAAGGGACGGGTGTGTGTGTGAGTGAGTGAGTGAGTGAGAATGTATGTGTATGTGTGTGCGACTATGACGTCGCTGGGGGGGGCAGAGAGGCTGGAGAAGGGAATCTGGGCTGCGCCTCTGCAATCTCGATTCTTCGCCACGGGATGCGTTCTGATTTTTCTGGGCTTGTCACGGGCGCTCCCTAGCAGTACCTTGAATTGTCGGGGTCGACCGCAGGCGTCGTCAACCCTTTCGCGTGGTGCGCCCGCCGAGCTGGCCGTGTTTCGAGGCCGAGCGTGCAGGCGTGGCACTCGTGCGGCGGCGCCATGGATGTGGGTGGAGCGACATGCCCGTTAGCTCTCAGACCTGACAGGCGTACATGGATAGCAGGCCCTCTGCTCTCCATCCAAGCCGGCAATAGCTAGGCCGATCTTTTTGTGAGGCAGCGTAACAGCGTTTAGCCTCTAATTTACCTCACTACCGCTGTATACGTGCCTGCTGCCTCTCTTCGCTCCCTCTTGCGCCCGACATCTGCCCTGTGAGACGTGTGGCTTGCGGGCATTCCTACAAACACGCCCAGCCTTACCTGCTCCTCGTGTCGGCTCGAGGCCAGAAGAGACGCTTATCCTCTTTCCGCGCCCGCCTATTATCCCGGCGGGGCCTCCCTGCGCAGCGCTCCCTCGATACCTTTCCGAGTTCATCTCGCCATCTCCGTCTGCGCACTCGTCTCGACAGACTCTTCAGTCCTTCCCTAGACGTCCGTCTTTTCATCACCGCCCCGACCGCCCCGACGGATTCCCACGACTCTTTCCTGTTCCCAATGCGCACATAGCAGTCCCAGAGCCTTTCCACCCCCCATACCCGCCGCCATCATGGCCGCAGAGACCTACTCGGGCGTCTCAGCCATCATCCGCAACCTCGCCCGCCAACATGATCCCGCGCGAGACCCCAGCTTCAGCGCCCAAGTCTCGGCAAACGGCGCCAAAACGGCTGCCAACCAAATTGCCCTGCCGGGCCCCGAGAGCGAGGAGAAGACACAACTGGAAGAGGAGCTGCTGGCCCTCTGCTCCCGGATAGACTTCCTCGAGCACAAGAGCAGCCATGCAGCCGCAAAATCCGGCCAGTTTCCCTTGACACCCGCACAAGAGCCGCCTGAAGAGGGCGTGCTGTACACACAGGCGGGTGCCATCCGCAACAGCAACGGCCCGCCTGGCCAGACCCGCCGCGGCTCCAACAAGGAACGCGCCACCTGGGTATCCAACTGGCTCGCTGCGAAGGAGTCAAATGGCGGCCCCGAAGAACCCGCCGCGGCCCTGACCGAAGAGCAGCTCAACTATCTTCGCGTGCATCTCAACCAACAAGCCGACCAGATTAGAAACCAGCGCGAGCACATTGGTATGGGAGTACACATGCCATCTCACGCTGGCACAAGACACTGACACTGCACAGACAACCTGAGCCAGGAAGTTAACAAGCAACTGACGACACAGAGCATGGTATTCGAGCACGGTATTGAAGACATTGGCGCACTCAAGCGAGAGCTCGGCAAGCATCAGCAAGGTAGGCTTCCAACCCAGACATGACAAGACCGTCGTTGACCTTTCCTAGCCAATCTGGCTTTCCAGAAGGCACTGCGAGAAATCGGTGCCATCGTCACGGCTGTCGCTATGGGAGACCTCAGCAAAAAGGTTCTCATCCACGCCAAAGAGATGGACCCTGAAATCACCCTCTTCAAGCGCACAATCAACACCATGGTCGACCAACTCCAAGAATTTGCCAGTCAGGTCACCTTCCTCGCCCGAGAGGTCGGCACTGAAGGAAGATTGGGCGGTCAGGCAAACTTACCGGGAGTTGCTGGCATTTGGGCTGAGCTGACAGACAGTGGTACGTCGTGATTAGGGTTCCACTATCGGCCCGATGCTAACGTGTCCTGCAGTCAACATGATGGCCAATAATCTCACCGAGCAAGTGCGAGAGATCGCCGTTGTCACCACCGCTGTCGCTCATGGCGACCTGAGTCGTAAGATTGAGCGACCGGCCCGAGGAGAAATCCTTCAGCTGCAGCAAACGATTAATACCATGGTGGATCAACTTCAGTCATTTGCTACCGAAGTCACAAAGGTCGCCAGAGACGTCGGTACCGAAGGCAAGCTTGGTGGCCAGGCTGAGATTGCCGGCGTCAAGGGCATGTGGAATGAACTAACGGTAAACGTGAACGCCATGGCGCAGAATCTTACCACCCAAGTGCGCGACATTGCTCAGGTGACAACGGCTGTCGCCCAAGGTAACCTTACCCGGAAGGTCGAAGCCCAATGCAAAGGAGAGATTTTGGAGCTCAAGAACACTATCAATCGCATGGTGGACCAGCTGCAGCAATTCGCCCACGAAGTAACCAAGATAGCGAGAGAGGTCGGATCCGAGGGTCGACTAGGCGGGCAGGCCACTGTGCATGGTGTTGAGGGTACCTGGAAAGATCTCACCGAGAATGTGAACGGTATGGCCATGAACCTGACAACCCAAGTGCGAGAAATCGCCGAGGTCACAACAGCCGTCGCACGAGGAGATCTTAGCAGAAAGGTCAAGGCCGAGGTACAGGGTGAGATTCTGTCGCTGAAGATCACCATCAATACCATGGTGGACCGCCTGAACACATTCGCACAAGAAGTCAGCAAGGTCGCTCGCGAGGTCGGAACCGACGGTATCCTGGGTGGTCAAGCGCAAGTTGACAACGTGGAAGGCAAATGGAAGGACCTGACGAACAATGTCAACACCATGGCCCAGAATCTCACATTACAAGTGCGCAGTATCTCGGAAGTCACGCAAGCCATTGCCAAGGGAGATATGAGTCGAAGAGTACACGTCGACGCCGAAGGTGAAATACGATTACTGAAAGACACGGTAAACGACATGGTTATGAGACTGGATGAATGGTCGCTTGCTGTGAAGCGCGTAGCACGCGATGTGGGCGTGGATGGAAAGATGGGCGGCCAGGCCGACGTACGAGACATCGATGGACGCTGGAAGGAGATCACCACGGACGTCAACACCATGGCTCAGAACCTAACGTCGCAAGTCCGCGCTTTTGGCGATATTACCAACGCTGCCATGGAGGGCAAATTCACACAAATTACCGTTGAAGCATCCGGTGAAATGGATGAGCTGAAGAGGAAGATAAACCAGATGGTATCCAGTTTGCGGGAGAGTATTCAGAGAAATACGGCAGCCAGGGAGGCAGCCGAGTTGGCCAACAAAACCAAGTCGGAGTTCCTTGCCAACATGTCGCACGAGATCCGAACGCCCATGAACGGTATCATTGGAATGACGCAGCTTACGCTAGACACGGACCTTACCCACGCGCAGCGAGAGATGTTGACCATCGTCCATAACTTGGCCGGTCAGTTACTCACCATCATCGACGACATACTGGATATCTCCAAGATTGAAGCCAACCGCATGGTCATGGAGGAGATTCCATTCTCGATGCGAGGCACGATATTCAACGCACTCAAGTCGTTAGCATCAAGGGCCAATGAGCGCAAGCTGAACCTGGCCTATGACGTTTCTTATACAGTTCCCGATTATGTTGTCGGCGATTCTTTCAGGTTACGGCAGATTATTCTCAATCTTGTCGGTAACGCGATAAAATTCACTGAGCATGGAGAGGTCAAGGTTGCGATATCCATGGCGGCTGAGCAAGAGTGTGGACCAGATCACTACGTCTTCCAGTTTGCCGTGTCGGACACTGGAATTGGAATTCGCGGCGATAAGCTTAACCTCATCTTTGACACGTTCCAGCAAGCAGATGGCTCAACTACGAGGAAGTTTGGTGGTACGGGTCTGGGACTGTCCATCTCCAAACGTCTTGTCACGCTGATGGGCGGTCGTATGTGGGTCGAGTCGGACTTTGGCAAGGGTAGCGTGTTCTACTTTACCTGCAGGGTCCGTCTCGGCAAGCCGGAAATCACCGCTATTCAGCCTCAATTGGTTGCATACAAGCAGCATACTGTACTGTTTGTCGACCAGCGCAACACGGGCTTCTCAGACCAGATCATTGAGCACCTCAAGACTCTCGACCTTGTGCCCATGGTCGTCAACTCTGTGGAAGAGGTACCGGAAACCACCAAGAGAGCCGATATGCCTTACGACTGCGTCATCGTCGACAACGACAAGACGGCCCGAGAGCTCAGGATTGCTGAGCGCTTCAAGTACATTCCTCTGGTTATGCTCACGCCACATGTGTGCATCAGCCTCAGGTCAGCACTTGAAAACGGTATCTCCAGCTACATGACGACACCGTGTCTACCAATCGACTTGGGTAACGCACTCATCCCAGCACTCGATGGTCGCGCCGCACCTCTGGTCTCAGATCACTCCAAGTCCTTCCAGATTCTACTGGCGGAAGACAACGCTGTCAACCAGAAGCTCGCCGTCAGGATTCTCGAGAAGTATCACCACAGAGTCACCGTGGCCAACAACGGTCTCGAGGCCTATGAGCACATTCAGAAGAAGCGCTACGACTGCGTGCTTATGGACGTGCAAATGCCGGTTATGGTAAGTTGAACAGGGTCTGACTCCCGGCTTCCTACTAACGAAATATCAGGGTGGTTTCGAGGCTACAGCCAAGATACGCGAATGGGAGCGTGAGAACGGTATCCCATCTACACCTGTCATTGCGCTCACGGCCCACGCCATGGTTGGTGATCGTGAGAAGTGTCTCGCAGCGCAGATGGACGTAAGTGAATTGGCATCCCGTGTTCATTCCTGCTACTAACTCGTGCATCAGGACTACCTATCTAAGCCTCTCCGTCAAAATCAACTCATCCAAACCATTTTACGTTGTGCTACGGTGGGTAGCACAATTTATGACCACACTAGCGAACCACGCTACACTGCGTCATCACACATTCCCAAGCTTGATATGCCGGGAAACAGCAAGGACAAGTCAAGCGCAGGAGCATCATCGTCATCAGCAGCGCCAAGCCCTAAGAAGCGGCCACAACTCGAAACGCGAGGGTTCACGGATCGGGGCGGGGGTGCAGAGAGCCCCAATCTGCTGGCGGTGGATCAGACGGATAATGGCAGTGTCGAGAGAGTACGTTCCTTGTCCGCTAGTTTGTGAGTAAATTGACCCTAATATGTGTGTGTTGTAGCTTTTGCTGCGGAGCCACAGTAGCTGAGACTTTGTGTGACCTAAAGGAAGAGGAGAAGGCTTGATTAAAGTTTCGCAATATTCGAGTCCTTCCTCAAGGCCCAGAACTTGAACAACATCAACAACTACTACTGCTACTACTACAACAACAACAACAACAACCACAACAACCACAACGACAAACATCGACAACTTCATTCGACGACGACGATGACGACTCTTTTCTTTCGGCAGTACAGCGCGTTCTTCTCGATTTCTGAATCGAGTGCCCTCCCCCATTACCGAAGCAGAAACGGTATTTGGTGGCGAAAGGGTTGGAACAGGTAACAAAGGAATCTTGGCCTCGTTGTGTTTTTATTTTTATTTTTTGAAACGGGTAACTATGGGTGCGTGCCCGCTTTTGGTGAGGCAGGGCAGGGGGCAGGGGCGTTTTTCACCGTTGGTGTGCTGGATACATGGATTGGTTTTGCTTGCTACTGCTGCTTCTGACATCCCTTATCATCATCGCTTGCCGAACTTGTCATTCTATGCCCGTTCTTTTGCTTTTCATCTCCGCGTTTGCGCACGCGCAATAACTCTCACCTACACCTCTTGTTTTGGGCTGTGCTAGCCTCTTTGCATACATCTAGGCGTTTGACCGTTTTTCCCCCTGCTTTTCCACTTCTTTCTTGGACTCGACTTTACGGCCTCGCTCTCTCTCTCCCTCCCTCCCTCGCTCTCTCTCTCTTCGTCGAGTGTGGGGTTTGGGTATCTTTGTGTGTCTGGGTGGGGTTTCTGCTCGCGAAGCTGTATAATGCTATATATTTCTTCTTCTAATCTTTGCAAGTGCATGTAATGTCATGTGATGATTGATGGGATGATGATTGATCCATGTTGGCTGCGGCATTTAATAGGGTTGCGAGTGAGCAAGTACGGCTGCGTCAGACGGCGGCACACAAAGAGCAGCCGCCCACCATGGTGATATCAAGGTCGGCCAGCCGGCGAAGAATTGGCTGCAGTTGTTCGTTATGCTGTGATTCAAGCAGTGCAAAGTCATTGTTTTCGGGCTTGTGTCGGCTGTATCCGTATTATCGTATAGCTTGCTCGATAACAACTACTGCATCTAGCCCGCCGGAGCGAGATCTTGTGTCTGCTTTTTATTCGTGGTGCGGGGTGAGAGATGGGATTCGCCCAATGGGACCAGGTCAGGCTGTCTCTGCGTGGCGTGGCGCTGGAGCGCTAATTGCGTTGAGAAGGAAATTCCATGTCCTAGACGCGTTTGCGATAGATCCAGTAGGCAATATGTGTCGCGGTTGACGTCGTCGCACATGTGCTTAGGACGCCAAGCCTAGCCCGGCATGTTTGCTTCACCGGTGCGCGCAGCCTGCAGAACAAAAGCGTAGCCTTCAGCCTTCAGCCTTACCAATAGTCCTCTCGGTACAGCACACCACACAGCTGCGTCCAAGGGCTTTTTGCACTTCTGATTGATTGCTTCATTGGCTTCCTTATGCAATTCAAGCAGCTGATGACCTCAGGCGCAAGCCTGCCATAGACGGCCTACCTATCGATAATGAATGAACGCGACAAGTCGTGGCTTCGCATATCCTCGTCGCTCGCCATCTTTCCGCGCGCAACCCCACGGCGAGGCTATGGTGGCCCCGACGCGGTAGGACAGGACCGCCTTGTTCCTTTATTCTCCTTTCCGACTCTCTTTCACGTCTTTGACCCCGTCGTCGTTTGATGCCACGCCAGACCTCGCTCTTCTACCACGTTCGACCATTCCGGGCAGAGGTCCGCGCAACGCGTCGCGCCCACTATCGCAACTGCCTCGCAGGACCCCTTCCACTATCCCGCTGTGCAACGGCGGCAGCCTGGTCCCCTGAGGGCTCACCGATCATCGCTACACGCACCCTTCACCCCTCACCACTCTTCACTCCGCCACCAGCCTCGCCTTCCGTATATAAGATTCCCGCCTGCGCCGCACTCGTCCACACCCAACGCCCCGCCCCCCAGGTCCCCCACCACACCTGCCATCGCTTCATTTGCCCGACAAGACGGCCACGGTAGTCAGTCTCGGCCACGATGGAATCGTCAGACAGCATCCAACAGAACATTGGTATGCTCGAGTCCTTCCTTCCTACCATGCAAGACGACGATGTGAATAAGGGCCACTACGTACAAATGCTTCGCGGCTTGTACCAGGAGCGTGATGAGCGAGTGCAACCCTTCCAGCCCTTGTACGCTCAGTATACGCCCTCGTATGAGACGCAGAGCCCGCCTTCCCCGCCTCCCGCACTGTCATCTCATTCTCGCAAGCGAAGTCTGGGACCAAGCGACTACCCCGAAGCTAAGCGTGTCAGCGGGCAACCAAGTCCTGTTACTCCGACCACCCCCGTAGCATCATGGTCACAGTCACTACCTCGCCGACAATCGAACCACGTACATCCATCCGACCCGATAGATGTGGTGGATCTGACCGAGTCGAGCCCGCCTTCGCCTCAACATCCCGTCCATGTACCTGTACAAGCCCAGCACTACTCCGACCCATTTGCAGAACTGCAGAATGCGTTCCAGGGCTACGACAACAGCCCCCTAGCACCCTTCGATACGTTCAACCAGGATTACATGGATTTGGAAGAGCTGGCCGACTTCATACTTTCACCCACTGCTCCCGGCGCTGTTAATGGCTATCAGCAGCAGCCACCCGGGTTTCCGTACCGTCAAGCCCCTGGGTTCGATCACTTTTCAAGTCCATACGCTTCCCACTATGTGCGACGAGGAGGTGAAGGCGATGATTATGGCGGCTTCCCGATGAATGCGGCCGAGGCAGATGCCATAGAGAAGCTCTTTGAGAACATCAAGGAAGATGGCGAGACGGCTGAGGAACGAGAACCTACACCCGCGATAATGACCTGCACGCTCAAGGAGTACCAGCGAATCGGTCTGACATGGCTACTGAAGATGGAGCGTGGCACTACCAAAGGCGGTATTTTGGCTGATGAGATGGGTTTGGGCAAAACGGTAAGCTTATGGGAGTTTTGGTTTTTTTCCTTTTTTTTTTTAAAAAAAAATCAATATATTCTACATGATCGACCCGCTACTAATTCATGACTCAGATACAAGCTCTTTCGCTCCTCTGTGCAAACCCCTCCGACGACCCGGCCTGTAAAACCACTCTCATAATCGCACCCGTAGCTCTCATGCGGCAATGGGAAAAGGAGATTGAGCGCCACGTTCATCCTCGCCATAAGCTCAGTGTCTATCTCTATCATGGCAGCGGCAAAAATGTCGATTTCGCCCGTCTTCGGGAGTACGACGTCGTGCTGACTACCTTTGGCTGCCTTACTTCTGAGTTCAAGCAGAAAGAGTCTCGCAAGGAATCGATGCTTTACGAACAAGAATCACACAATCCCCATATGCAACGTAAAGCCAAGGATAAGCTTGCGTTGCTGGGACCCGAGTGTATGTGGTATCGCATCATCATTGATGAAGCCCACAACATCAAGAACCGCAACGCCAAGTCATCAAAGGCCTGTGCAGATCTCATGGCCCGCCATCGCTTGTGTATGACTGGAACGCCCATGATGAATAGCATCGACGAGTTGTACCCGCTGGTTAGGTTTCTCAAGGTAGAGCCTTACTGTGAATGGACGAAGTTCAGCGTCGAGATTGCTAGGCCTGTCAAGAACACCAATCCCAGCTCGAGGACCAAGGCGATGAACCGCATCCGTATTCTGCTTAGGTCTCTCATGCTGCGGCGGCAGAAGGACTCCAAGGTGGACGGTCAGCCAGTCTCCAATATCCCACCCAAGCACACCATGGTCGACAATGTTGACTTCGACGATGAGGAGCATGAGCTGTACAATGCTTTACAGACCAAGTCACAGCTTCAGATGAACAAGTACATTGAAAAGAACACTGTTTCAGGTAAGTTGTTGCTAATCATAGCTTCTTGAAATCACTTGCTAACAAACGTTCAGCCAACTATGCAAGCGTTTTGGTGCTACTGCTTAGACTCCGCCAGGCATGCTGTCATCCACATCTGATCAAAGATCTGAGTCAGCCAGCGACTGAGGGCATTGCTGAGGATGACCTTATGGCTCGCGCAGAGGAGCTAAACGTCGATGTGATTGTGCGAATAAAGAACAATGACTCCTTTGAGTGTCCGATCTGTCTCGAGGCCGATCCCAACCCGACCATCATCATTCCATGTGGACACACAGTCTGTGGCGAGTGTGTTCAAAAGATCATCGATCCCGCCATGCGAGCAGCGCAGCAGGATGGCAATGATGAGACCAGCACACCCAAGTGTCCACATTGCCGTGGAGAGCTGAAGGCTAGGCTGATCACCGACTACAAGCATTTCTGCAAGGTTCACTGTCCTGAGCGTCTCGGATCGGCTGACTTGGAAGACGAGGTTGCAGATGAAGATGCGGACTCTGATTCGGATTCGGATTCCAATTCCGCTGACCATGACGAGGATGCGGCCGATATTGATAAGAGCGGCAATCTAGCCGGTTTTGTCGTCGACGATGACGAGGATAAATTTCAAGCAGATGAAGCGGACAATGACGACGTTGACTCTGCCTCTGAAGCCAAGACCAAGTCGAAAAAGTCCAAAACGAAGAATAGTAACAAGGGTAAGGGCAAAGGCAAGAGTAAAGGAAAAGGAAAAGGCAAGGCGCGCGCCGACCCTAAGATGACCCTTGCTCAATTGAAGAAAGAGTCACTGCGCAACAAATCTGCCAAGAAGCGCTACCTTCGTCGACTGGACAAGACTTATGTCCCATCTGCAAAGATCAGTCGGACAGTCGAGCTGCTCCAGGAATTCCGCCACAACGACCCAACCGAGAAGACTTTGGTATTCTCCCAGTTCACTTCTCTGCTCGATCTAGTCGAAGTCCCTCTGCACCGTGAGAAGATTCGCTACCAGCGGTACGATGGCAGCATGAAGATGGACGAGCGCGCCGACGCCGTTAGCGCCTTCATGGACGACCCGCAGATGAATGTCATGCTCGTCTCTCTAAAAGCCGGCAACGCCGGTCTCAACCTCTGGAAGGCATCCCAAGTCATTATCCTCGACCCTTTCTGGAACCCTTTCATTGAAGAGCAAGCCGTCGACCGTGCTCACCGCATGCCCCAAACCCGCGAAGTCCACGTCCACCGCATCCTTGTCCCCGAAACAGTCGAGGACCGTATCACTCATCTCCAAGACCAGAAGCGCGAAATGATAGGCTCGGCGCTCGACGAAAAGGAGTCGAAGAGCTTGACGCGGCTTAATGTTCAGGAGCTCAAGTACTTGTTCGGTATGAACTAGAGATCTGACGCCCTTTTCCTGTATGCTCCCCCCCTTTTTTTTTACGGCCTCATCTTCGACCACCACACCTGCCACGATTCCTTGCGGCATACATACTTCATGTTACCTTGTGAATGGTGTTTTATCCGGATATTTAGACATTTGCTCCGCCATCATTTTGATACCCGATCTCGCGATCAAGGCGGCACTCTTTTCTTTTTCGGGGGATGAACAATGGGGTTTTTTTTCCTGTGCAAATATGGTAGGAGGTAATATTTGGTGTCTGTATTTTCTTTTCCTCTCTCTCTCTCTCTTTTCATAAGGGTATAGATGGATGGAAGGTATGGCGATGCGTGTCAACGAGGAGGTGGATTGTTTTCTAGCAATTTACAAGACCTCTTTGGTGTATGATTTCGTTTGAGCAATATATGTAATGTGAAGATGAGAACTTGCTGATGCGCCTACCGAGTGTTGTATATATATTTTCTCCGCTCCACTGTCATGCCCGACGAAGCCTCCCACAGTTTGCACCAAATCCAATGCATGTGTAAACGCCATCGCTTGAAAAAGCCCATAATGACACAACGCCCAAACGCGGCGTGAACCCCGGCGTCACACGTTCCCCCTCACCCAAGTCCGGCTCCATCAAAGCGAGTATGTATCGCATCGTACGGGAATGTGCCGAATCGCGGTTTTGAGGGAGAGAAAAAAATCAAAAATCAAAAAAAATCAAGTAACCTGTAAGACAATGTCAGAATCTATCCGGCTCGCACTCAAACTTTAGACTCTCCAAGGGATTGATGCGATGAAGCACCTTGAGCCTAGTACAAGGCAGCATAAGCGGGGGGGGGCGGGGAGGAAGGGAATTGCATTTACCTCAGCAATATTCTGGCGCTCAATGTAGCTCTCCTGATCCTTATCCCTGCCCACACGCCAATAAACATCCGTGTAATCGGCACAATTCATCTCGCGCAGAAACTGCTCGTCATGGGTGATGACCAGGAGCTGAAAGTTTGCCTGTTTCCTGCGGCTCTGGATGATTTGCGAGAGGGATTCAGCGAGACCCTTGATGTTCTGCTGGTCGAGGTTGGTGGTGGGTTCGTCGAGGGCGATGAGGCCGCAGTTTGTGCCAAAGCATTCTGCGAGCGCGAGGCGGATGACGATGGAGGCGAGGACTTTTTGGCCCGCCGAACACCGGCCGCGCATGTCCATTTCCGTGTCTTGCTTTACCATTACTACGCGGTAGTTGTAGGTGCGGTTGCCTTTGCCGTCGCCGTCGGACGCGATCCGTATCGTGTCTACGTCGGTGCCTTGGTAGGCGTTGCGCCAGAGTTCGGCGAGGATCCGGTTGATTTCTTCCATCTTGAGCGTGTGGTATTTCATGATGGCTTTGTCTAGGGCGCCGGCGTAGCGTCCTAGGTCTTCAATGGCGGCTTTGGTTGTCTCTACCTTGATGTGTGCTTCCCGGTATTGCTGTGCAGAGTCTTTGTAGAGCTCTTTGTACTCTTCCATGAGCTCGGTGAGCTGGTCGTCCTTGTTTTTCATGTCGCGTTCGACGCCTGTCTTGTCAATGTTCAGTTGGCGCCAGTGTGTGTCCCAGTGCTCGGCTTCACGCTCGTAGTGTTCCTTGTCGCGTTCAGCACCTTGCTCCTCGAGTTTCTGGATCTCGGCTTCCAGGCCTGCAAGAGAGCGCTTGGCCTTCCGGTAGCGCAGATTATCGCTGATGGAACGCTTGCTCATCTCGGTGTCGCGCATGGTGTCTTCGATCTTCTTGATCTTTCGAGTAACGGTCATCATGTCGCTTTCGATGCGTGCAATCTCACCTTGTAGGTTCTCAATCTCTCGATGGGTTCGTGCAAGTTGCTGAGGGCCCCCACGATCGATGTAGGCGTTGATCTCTTCGTTGATTTGGTTTAGCTGGCGAAGGCTGTCGGTCAATTTGGATGCCTCGTCGTGGGCGCGTTGAACACGCTCGTTACCACGGCGGTTAATGTCATCATACTTGTACTGCGCTTGATCGATCTCAGGGTCAATATTTGCAATTTCCTGATCAAAGTCACGCATTGCATCCCTTTGCTTGGTGTTCTCCCTCTTGAACTCATCGACCCGGTCAGCGAGAGCCCGCTTTTCTTTCAGCTTAGACTGGGCGTTGTTGAGTTCAGCACCGATATCGCGCACAGTAAGCTCAAGCGTACTGGTGCTGTTTCGTAGTTTCTCTCTAGCAGCAGTGAGCTGGTCCAATTGGGTTCTGGCATCACGACTGTCATCAGACACCTGCTTCAAGTCGGCCTGGATTGCATCGATACCCCGCGACAGCCCGGCGGACTTTTGCTTTTGCGCCAGCTCCTTGATTTCAGCCTCAAGTTCCTGTGCCCTTGCATAGTACCCAGCGATGGTCTGTACCTCCTTTGTCAAAGACTCAACCTCTTGCTTCGCCGCTTCCAAGTCGTAGATGACAGCGTCTTGATCTTCAAGCTGCTTGTTGAGAGTGTCACGCTCAGAAGTAAGCTTGGCAAGGTTTGCTTGGATTGTAGGAAGCTCGGTATCCCGAAGGCGGATCGCCAATTCGTAGCTAGGTTTGGCATTGCGAACAGCCTCAAGCTCGGCGAAGATCTCCTCCGCGTTCTCGGCTTCCATGTTCTTCTTTGCTTTTGCGATGATGTCCTTTAGACCTTGTATAAAGCCCGCCGTCGTGAAATCTTCCTCGTCATCATCGTGAAGGCTCCTCTTGCAGAGACGGCAAACATTGTGCTTCTCGGCGTACTCTAAGCACTTGCCCATGTAATCGATCTGTGCGTCGATCTTGGCGTTGTCTGAGGAGGTCGCTTCGTATTCCTCTTCGAGCTGTTGCAATGTTTCATCAAAATCGGAGACGTCTTCCTTTTGGATAGATTTTTTAACCGTTATCTCATACTTTTCAAGCTCTACTCGCTTCTGCTTTAGCTGGGACTCCAGACTTGACAGCTGGAAAGTAACCTGATCCAATTTTGTCTGTGCAATATCACGGCGTGATACAGCTTCTTTGACCTTGTCTATCTTCTCCGAAAGCACTTGCTGAAAGGTTGTTTCCAAGGTAGCAGGATCCCATATTGAGTCAACGAGCTGAGAGAGACGCTTGTCGTGGACCTTCCTCATAGTAGCCAGGCTGTGTTGCTGGTTTTGTAGCTCGTCCCGCTTTACGTCTATAGAGGCGGACTCCCGGGCTTGTTTGGATGCATCACCAAATTCAACTGTCAAGCGCTCTTTCCGGTCCTCCAGTGTCCGCAGGTTACTGGAAGCTTCCGATATTCGTTCGTCATAACGTTCCGAGGTGGCTGTGTCAGTCGCATCCCGCAATTGTTTCTCGATGTTTCGCTTCTTATCTTGCAGAATAGCTTCGCTGCCTTCATCCGCCTTGATCTGGTTCATCGTCTTTTGGAGCTCAGAGATACGCTTGTCATTGTTCGTAATTTGACTGCGCGCAGAGTCTTTGCTTTGACTGAGGCCAGATTTATGCGTGTTTAAATTGTTGAGACAATTTTGAGCCTCACGCAGATCGCGCTGGGACTCCTCTCGGGCTCGTTCGAGAGCCTTGTTCTGGTCGCGGGACATCTTGCTCAGGATCTGCTGGAAATCGGCCACTTGCTCTTCTGTAATGTCGTAATCGAAACCTCGAATCGCATGTCGCTTTGCGGCCTCCTTGATGGAGTTCTCGCGTTGTTGGATCTGGCGGTCATGCTGTTCCTTTTGGGCCTCGTATTTTCCGATTTCGCTTTGCTTTGCTCCAAGAGCATCCCGATTCCCCTCGAGTTCCTCTTTTAGATGGCCGTATTGCTCTCTGAGCTCAGCGGATTGCGTTGAGTATGTAGCAACCCGCTCCTCATACTGGTCTAGCATGTCTTGAAGTTCTTCGTCTGATTCTGCCAGCTCTTTCAAGCTGTCCTGCAATTCTGCCACGTTCTGCTGATTGATTTCGAGCGTCATGCGCTTCGCTTCCAACTGCGCAACGATTTGCTCGAAGCGTGCAGCATGGCTGAAGGCATCGCTCGCTTTCTGTTTGGCATCTGTGCACTTGGCATCCACATCCGTGTACGTTTCTCGTAGCTTTTCGATTTCATCGAAGAGTCTGGCCTGCCTATCCTCACTCTTTACTGCCCGCGACTTGTCCTCCTTGGCATTGGCCTCGATGATCTTCAGCTGGCCAAGGTCGACATTTCGGGCTTTCCGGATCATCTTGATATTGTCAATGGCCTTTGTGTACTTCATGGCCTCGAAGATTTCATCAAACTTTTTTTTGAGGGTGGTAGCATCGGACAGGGGCCACAGGCTGTCTTCTTGGTGGCAGAAGATGACATTGTCCAGAACGGCTTTGGACACGCCGAGATACTGAGGGATGATTTGGTCGAGTTCGGCGACACGAGTCGAGATGGAGTGCTTTTCGCCATCCTTCATCATGAGGAGTGAGCTTTCCAGCGTCTTCTGGGTCCTCGCGTTCTTCTTGACAGTGACTTGGAGATTGCGGGTGGCGACCATGCGCACGCCTGAAGTGGAGCGAAAGGATAGCTTGACCTGCGCCCTGAGCTCTTTCTCGTTGCACAGCTTGGGGTCGTGGATGAAGGCACCACCAGTCTTGCTGTTGGCAGGAAGATCTCCGGTCGTGGCGTACTTTAGCGATTCAATAATGGTGGTCTTTCCAGAGCCGTTCCAGCCGACAATGAGGGTAAGCGGTGCAGTAAACTGAATCACCTCTCCCTTGTCAGGGCCGAAGGAGCGGACGCCCTGGATCATCATGCGGTCGATTTTGGACATGATGGCGCTTCTTGCTCTGGTTGGCCGTTTCGTGACGTGCAGCGAGCTGGAGCTGGAGGTTTACGTGACGGAAGGCTGGACAAGGGCTGAATAAGCGACGCGCTGTCACGTGAGACATTACGTCGTTGGGCGCGGGAGCGAGCAAGCATCAGGGCTCCTGCATCGGTGATTGCTCACAAGCGCAACACTGCGGGTGGAGACTGTAGGCGTCATGGCAAATGTCGGATGCACACCAATCCCATCCCATTTCTCCATCCGCTCGGGCGAGTGTCCCGCGCCTATAGTTCCCTCCCCCCTCTGTAGGAGATTGCATGCAAAGTTCGGTTGGCGTGCAGCTGCGCAGCCATGGCGCAATACCAGGACGGCGGTGCTGAGGTACGAGCGAACCCCACTTGATGACTAGGCGTCGCAGTTCTGAGAGACGGCGTGTGTAGATGGGCCTCAACTCCATGGCCGGCCTCCCGATGCATGCACACGGGCAGGACCTCAGCGGGCTGCCAATGGACGATGTAATGCAGCAGATGGATCTGGACATGTCGTCGCTTGACGGGGCCGAGGGCCAAAATGGCGGCTTCTCCTTCGCGGATGCACAGATGCAGCAGCCATCCGTACCTCCAAACAGCACCATGGACAGCGAGATGCAAATGACGGGTGCAGGCGCAGGGCCGCTGCCGACGGGCTTCGGCGCCCCCAACATGAACCCGTCGGGCAGCACGCTGACCGAGTTTACCAAGCGCAGGAACTGGTCGCAGCGCGTGCTGGAGGAGCTGCGCGACCTGCTGCACATCTTGACGCCCGACGGCCGCATTCTCTACGTCTCGCCCTCGTGCAAGCCGCTGACGGGATGGGAGCCCTCGCACGTCATGGGCCGCTTCATCAACGAGTTCATCCACCCGGACGACATTGGCATCTTCGTCAAGGAGTTCAACGAGTCCATCGCATCCGGCAACCCGCTGCGCTTCTTCTACCGCTTCCGCAAGACGGACGACACATGGCTCATCTTCGAGTCGCATGGCCATCCGCACCTGAGCACCGACACCAACGCCTTTGCCCCGCCCAATTCCATCAACTGCCGCGGCTTCTTCATGATGGCCCGCCCCTACCCGACCAAGAACGCCGCCCTGCTCGACTCCTTCCTCGAGCACAAGATTGAGAATGAGCGCCTGATGAAGCGCATCGCCGAGCTCAAGCGCGAGGAGCAGGACGAGCAGGACGACTGGACCAGGAAGACCGAAGGCGCCGCCACCTCCATGACGCCTTCCGAGTCGCAGGCCACGCAGAACATGAGCCAGGCCGATGCCGCCTCGTATGCGCAGATGCCTCCGCCCGCCAAGCCCGCCATGTCAAATACTGCCCTCACACGCCAGAACCTCGACGAGGCCCTCGCCGCAAGCAGACCCGACAGCATCAATGACAAGATGGCGCGGTACGAGGGCGCCAATCACCTCGAGACGATTGAAATGTTGACCGGCCTGCGCTACAGAGACGGCGAGCGCTCTCAGGGCATCAGCACCGGCGATGCCAGCCCCAATCTCATTCGTGGCGATGCCGGCATACAGATATCCCTCGATCGCGATGGTCGAAACTCGGCCGACAAGACCAAGAAGAAGCTGAAGATTGCCGATGAGTATGTGTGCACCGACTGTGGCACCCTGGACTCACCCGAGTGGCGCAAGGGCCCGAATGGCCCAAAGACGTTGTGCAATGCGTGTGGATGTAGGCATTCCGATCCAAGCCCCAGAAGTTGATGCTGACATTTCATAGTGCGCTGGGCGAAGAAGGAAAAGAAGAAGCAGGCAGGCCCGACCAGCAACATGCCCAGTAGCACAGGCATGATGCACACACCAGCCATGCCCATGCACAGCAGCACCGGCAGCAGTTGAGAATGTCATCAAATATCATGGCCGCCAGCTTACAATCAGTCATATCGTCGGAATCGAATCCGACGTCTTTTGCCACCAACTTTTTCATCTTTCCTATGGCTTCTTTGGGCGGGCATCTCCACGGCGTTGCATCTGAAATTTTACAATACTTACGGCTTAGTTTCCTTGGCGATTGGCATATCATCGCTAGGACTATGTATGAATAGACTCGGCCTGAGCACATGATACCATTTTGTTGCTGATTGCAGATAATGTCAACGTAGAATCACTATACCTCTACAAGGTCTTTTAGGTCCTCATACAATCGAACGATGTTGCTATGGGTGTTGCATGTTTTACCTCGTCGTCAACAGACATGCCTTCTTCGTCTCCTTCCACGTTCAGCCTTACTGCCAAGTGGTGTTGAGGTCCATGCGGTGACAAATCATTTGATCCGGTCACTACCTTCAATGGAATTCTAGTGTCTCTGTACGACAGTCAGGCCTCCAGTTGTTGACGCAGCCAGTGTGCGGCCACGATGCATCCAGGCCAACACTCCGCCTCGGACTGCTATTGCATTGGCGATGCACCCTTCCGCTAGTTCTATCACGGACAGAACGTCCCATTGGAGGTACAATTATCGTTCAAACCCCCAGGAGATCACGAATCGTGATTCGAATCAGAATGTACGAGTGGGCCAATCACAACCGAGCTCCCATCACGACATGGAGAAGCCGAAGGCTGAAGGCTGCACAGCCGCTCAGAAAGTTTGTCATGATGTTTGATGTTTTTACGAAATCTTTCTCTGCATATCCAAGCTATAGGGCAAGAAACAAGGCTATGACGAGCAAGCTACGCAGGTTCTCTGCCTAGCGAAATGAGCACACTTCATTCTAGTCAAGGCATATCATTTGAACCGGTAGGAAGGAAATGAATTGAGAATCCACTCGTTGACACGTCATCTAGTCTCCACGGGGCGTAAAGAAGCCTTTGTATCAAGCGAGCTGCGTAGATCTTTCGTGGAGTCAATGTCAGCTCGGCGCAATAGGATAGTACCACTGCCATCTTGTGGGCACTACATCCAAGAGCTGCGCCACGAAAGTGCTAGAAGACGAAAATATAAGACTCGCAACCAACCTCTTACCATTTGTCCTTTACATTCTTGTTTCTACCCCGACGGTGTACACATCTCATCCTACGCATGACCCCGCCTGTCCTATTTCCTTGGCTCCAAAATCGACATGATCACCGTCACTATATCCACTTTCTTCTTCCTCATCGCTCCTTCTCTCTCCCTATGCCCACCGCCTGGCGCCATTCTTCCACCCCCGACACTCGCCTCTTATGCATCAGACTTCCGTCTACCCGATGCCGCATTCCAGAACCTCACCTTCCTGAACAGCACCTCATTCGCGGTCCAAGCATCCATCGGAATCACCACAGTCTTCCAGTACGAGCACTCAGCCCCTGGCCGTGAAGTCAACCAGTCGCTATTTGACACCCAATTCCGGCTGGCCAGCGCCACCAAGCTCATCACAGCACTCGCACTGGAGCTGAGCAAAGATACCATCAGCCTCGACGACCCAATCACGAGGTTTGTTCCCGGGCTAGAAAAAGAGCTATATGGCGATGTGACAGTAAAAGCCCTAGCGGATCACACCTCTGGCCTCGGTAGATTCGTACGTCGTGTTTCCCGCACCCCCCAAACATCCCAACAACATGAACTACTACTAAGGCGGCATTCCAGGGCTACGTAGGCGACCTAGCATACAGCGAGTCCGCCGCCTCGCTAGGTCTTCCCAACATCACAAACACACTCCCAGGCTGCGACCCCTTCCCGGGAGGCCGCATCTGCACCGACGCCCAAGTCCTCGCCATGTTCAACAACCGCGCTTACGCGCCCCATTCGCCCCATTCGCGCGCCATGTACAGCAATATCGGTTACATGCTCCTCGGCAAAGCCCTGGAAACAGTGTACAACACCAGCTACGAGGACGTGATCCAAACGCTGATCCTCGACCCCGTCGGCATGTCCAAGTCAACCTTTGCCGTCCCAGACACCAACGGGACAGCCATGCTGCCCCGCCGTCCCGAGGACGCGGGTTGGTTCGTGTCTGAGTTTGCCAACTTGAACCCCACAGGCGGCTTGTGGTCCACGCCGAATGAGATGCTGAGGTTCCTGCACGCCCTGCAAAACGGTGCTTTACTGCGTAAACCCGCGCTGCGGGCTTGGATGCAACCTACGACCTTCTCTCGCTCACCGCTACAGTATGTCGGCGTGGGTTGGGAAGTCTTCCGTATCGCAGACCTGCCGCTGGATTTCCCGCGGGCGGTCGATGTGTACACAAAGTCTGGGGGCGTGCCGGGATACGGGTCGTACGTCGCGCTGATACCGGAGTTTGATATCGCGGTTACGGTGAATGCGGCCGGGGGTGAGATATCGTATTCGCCAATCGAGCTTCTTGGTACGGTTGTTACGGCTTTGGTCCCGTATGCGGATGCACTAGCGAGAGAGCAGGCTGCGGTCAAATACGCTGGTACCTACAAGTCATCTGCGCCTACCTCTAACGATACAATGACGATAAGTGCTTCTTCTGGCCCAGGTCTTTCCATCGACGCTTTGATGGTCAACGGCGTTCCAGTTCTCCAGGCACTCGCGGGAAGCGAGAAGATCCCCTTTGAGAACTTTAGCGCGAGAGTTTATCCTACTGATCCTGATTCTCTAGGCACGGAAGCGGAGAGTTGGAGGATGTTGTTGGATCAGAAGGTGCCAGAACAGAAGCTGTGGGGCGGGTTAGAATGTAGGAGTTGGAACCGGGGGGACACGGCTAGATATGTTGGGGAGCCGCTTGATACCTTTGTGTTTCATGTGGAGGGCGATGAGGTTGTCAGCGTGGAGTTGTTAGGTTGGAGGGCTACACTGGTAAAGGTGAATTAAGGGATTGGGGAACACCTGTCGGTAAGCGCTAGGGTTCTTCAGTAGTCTGGAAACTCTTTGTCGACGTTGTTTCTCCACGCCTGCAAGCCTCCCTTGATATCGCCAATATACCGCTTTCCACCCAAATCGAGACCAAGCTCTTTCATCTTCTTCACGGTGACTTGTGAGTCGTTGCCTAATCTGCATACCACAAAGATTGGCCTTTCGGACTGCTTGAGTTGTGTGACCCAACTACTCTCTCCTGACACCATCTCCTGTTGACCGTTGCTGGCGGCTGGACCTCGCGTGGCCGACACAGTCGAAAACGGCACGTTCACACTGCCATCGATGTTGCATAGCTCGAAGTGCACCTTCTCTCGTACATCCACTAAAACATGACTGTCCTTGTTTGACACCGTGCCAGTGTGAGGGTTGATTCCGGAGCGCAATTTCGCGTAGTTTTGGGCAGATATACGCTCTTCCGGAGAAAGGGAGTTCATATTTGGAAGCACACTGCCGCAAAACTGAACATAGTCCAGACTACCAGACTCCAAGCCTTGTTTACTGACTGTCGCATGTGCCGAGCAGGCTGCGCATTTTGCTTTGCGGCTCCTGAGGCGTATGGAACGAAACATTGGACTCGAGTATGCGGAAAAGATGAGCAAAGTGGGCGGTTCTGCTGGCGCTACAGCAGGTGTTTTCTGAGTTAGGACTTTGATGGCTTCTAACGCCTGCAAGACGCCCATGACACCCACTACAGGCCCTAATATACCCCCGTCACCACAGGATACGACCGACTCAGGAGGTGGAGGCTTAGGGAATACACAGCGGTAGCAAGGACCTCCATTCATATCGCCCGGTGGTAACGGTGGGTTGTTGAGAACCATCATCTGTCCATCGATACGGAGGGCCGATGCTGAAACGAGTGCTTTGCCTAACAGGACGCAAGTATCTGAGATGAGGTAGCGTGATGCTGGAGTATCTGTGCAGTCTAGCACCAAATCATAGCCCTTGAACGTCGAAAACGCAGTCTCTGGACTTAGCCGTGCGATGTGCGGAACTAGATTGACGTTGGGGTTGAGTCTGCTTGAATGTCAGATGAGCACTTTGCGAATGTCATGAACACTCTGATATTCGCAGGTAGACGCACGACTTTAGTCCAACCATGGCACTCTCGACCTTAGTCATTCCAACTCTTGCCGTAGAGTGCAGAATTTGACGATGCAAGTTTGACTCTTCGACCACATCGCCATCAACTAGACCCACGGTGCCGACGCCTGCTCCCACCAGGTATGCGGCAGCAGGGCATCCAAGGCCACCCACTCCTACAATGAGTACACGGGCATCTTTTAGGCGGAGTTGACCTGCGTATCATGAGCCTTACGCAACCATTCTTTGCGTTCAAACTCACCCTGCAGTCCTATCTCCGGCATGATCAGTTGCCTTCCATATCTTTTATACTCATTTTTCTCAAGCGGCCATCTCGCAGTTTCCTCTGGTTCAATTTGCTTTGACTCCTTTCCTCCTTGGTCTAGAATCGCAAGAATCTCGGTGCGAAAATCTTCCGGCACACCAAAGTTCATGTCATGGTCAAAAGGGTCCGTAGGGTCCGCTGCCAACGGCCTCTTCTGAGGAACAAGTTTGGCTGGCTGGTTCTGGACGTGCTCAGCTTCCGCCAGCTGTTGACGCAAGTCCTGTAGTGTGGCTTCGCATGCTGCGATCTGCTTGCGCAGGGAGTGCACGACTGATGCCATGTTGGTGTGGTCGGGAGATTAGCCTAGGCCGTGACTTTGGGAGGGATTCGTCCAGCGGCGGCCCGATGTGGGGTCAGTTTATCGCTGGTGGGGCACAGATTCGCAACGGCCAAGCGCTAAACCGAATTCAAATACATGGCATGTGCATATCCGCCTTTCCAGCAACGAGTCAAAGAAACGTTTGGTGGAGAGAAACAGATGACCGTTTCCGAGCAGCTTCTTCAGTAAGCTTGATGACTTTCTGATCATACTCGTCAGCGTGAGATTGATAGGCTATTTGGTCCACGAGGCCATCTCCTAAGTGGATGTAGAACCCGCTGACGATGACAGCTGTACAATGAGGGAGTTGACTGATGTTCTGTAGACCATTGTGATAGAAAAGCGCTTCCGTTTAAGCCCGATTCAATAAGATTTCAAAATTTCTCTGGCGTACGAGACGTACCCGAAGGCGACTTCGCTTCAGCCTCATCCATCGAGCGAACACGAGAATATGAGCGCTCATGAGATTTGGCGAGCTGGCGGTGTCTGACCCATAGATACAAATTTCGTTGGTCCTGACTCCGAGAGTTCCCTAAAGCAATGAAGCTAATGCTAAAGGTATAGCACAATATTGTGAGCGAATGTTCGAAGTGCCTTCTCAGTGTTTGCATCTGTTGTTGAGCTCGTGAAAGTATCGATTCACATCGAACCCTTAATACGCAGCGATCCTTATCGAATTTATGGTGACACGCAGCCGGTGAATACGGCCAGAACGGTGAATAGAAGCCATGCTGAGGACCTTTTGGGCGTTTTCATAGCCGCCTTTAGCCCACGCCAGATGTGGGACTGGCAGTCTTAAGCGGCTTCTTCGGATTATCCAAACCGATAAACGACGCTGACATGCTGATTACAGACCGGTCTGAAGCCAGGGCGCATGGCCAAGTAGTAATACTCTGGATCCGGACATGATAGTGCAAGTAAAAATCTCCCGTACGAACGATTGGACGCTTGAGGACATGGATACATGAACGGCTGGATGCAGGCGTCCACGCTGCCAAAGCCATTGTGTCAGAGCCGGCTGTACCAATCAGTCCATGGATAGTGATCTCGTTTCCCGCTAAGTTCCGAGCGTTCAAAGTAAGCTGTATTGGCTGGTGTTAGAAGATGATGCAAATTAGTGAGCCCTATACCAGCTGATTCGGCGCTGAGCGCCACGGAAAAAATAATGTGGTGTTCATGTCGAATACTCCCAGTCTGGCTAGTAGCTTGGGTATGAAAGCCTTGAGCAGGCCAATGATAGAAAAACATGAATGAAAAACGTCTACCGGTGACCCGGAAGTCTGGGTAGGGCGATGATGTACACGGGAGACGGACACCGAATGCGTGGACAAAGGGATCGCGATCCGTGCTTTTAGCAAAACCCCAGACGCGCGAGGTGCATGTCAGCGCGATCGATGTACGAAATCCAAATTATCAGCCCCGTAGACTGGGGGTAAGTCAGTCGGATGATGTGTCGCCGACTACCTGCGTCTCTACAAATCATGTTGGCAGACTCGGTGCTGCGTGACAATGCGCCTGTGCATTTCGAGATTGGGCGTCTCCACAAGAACGGGAGAGTCCTGTACGCCTAGGCGGCGCCTCCGCTGTTTAGGTTTGGGTTAAAAATCCCACCTTGGGCCGCCGAATGGCCTGGAAGCAGTACGCGCGCCTTAACTGGTGCTATTAGCTTGGTTTCCAGCAGTTGCATTAGTGATGTTCGATAAAGGGGGCTCAATTGATCTCCGGTGGTGACACCTGCCAAAGAACTGCTGCAGTTACAAAACCCCTACCGTTGCCTTGCCGCGCCGCCCCGCGGGACGAACTACCCCTCTCTGGCAACTCACGCACCTGTCGTCATCTCGACCAACATTCTTTTCTCGTCCACAACGCCATGGTTTCCGTTTGCGCGACGTGCAAAGGCCTGCAAAAGCACCTCCAAGGGCTTAATGGCGGCCAGGACAGCGGTACAGAATCCTTGGTCTGGGTTAACACCACTTTGCCAAATCTGAGGTCGAGTTCAAGTACCTGCCGCGCATGCGCACTCCTTGTCAATGGGATCCTTTTGCACCACGACCGATTTGCAGCCATACATGAAGACAGGGTTCGAGTGACGGCGGAGACGTTCAATTCAAAACTGGGAGGAAATCTCCAAGATCATCTCTCAGTCGAGCTTCGATGGAAAGAGAGCGAGGACCCAGAAGGCTGCCAAGACGACGACCATGAACACGTAGCCAGCAATGCAGATCTCAAGCTAGATTTCTTCACAGATGAAGGTATGCATCACTCCCAAACATATCGCCATCGTAGGAAGCCTGGTAGAAAGGTCGCCCGCTACTAGCTCGTTCATTCAGAAATTCGCGGACTGACATGAACGCAGAGGACCAATCTCCTTTCTCTGCTATTGGCCGAGGACGACAAATATCAGAAAACGCATTGCAAAATAATGGTCTGGCAACGGCGCGAAGTTTGATACAGAATTGCCTAGATACTCATGCCACGTGCAGTCGCCGAGGTAAGCCCACGCTACCGAAGCGCATACTAGACTTATCTACACGTGATGAGTCTAAGGACCTGCGATTGCATGAAAGCGAATTCATACAAGAAGAAAGAAGATATGAGCAAGGCGAGTATGTCGCTTTGAGTCACGTTTGGGGCCTAGCCAAAGGCATACCGAAGACAACGCTGGAGACCTTGAAAGCTCACAAAACGTGCATCCCATGGTCTACTCTGCCAAGAGCGTACCAAGAAACAGTCTTCATCGCCCGAGCGCTTGGTTTTCGATGGTTATTCATCGATAGTCTCTGTTTGATACAAGATGACGTCCAAGAGAAGCTTGAGGACTCGCTCAAGATGGATGAGATCTTCGGGGACGCTGTCCTAACCATCGCGGCAACGTCTGCATCCGACAGTAGTAGCCAACCACTGCTCTCTCCGAAGCCACAGCCGTTCAAGGTCCAAGCTACCGATAATCGTGGCTCTTTATACAATATTAACGTAAGGGAGCAGCCAAGCCATTACAGCTTCAAGGCTCCCTTTGATGGCAACGCACATATGAACGAGTGGGAACTACCCTTCAACATGACTGAAGAAGCAAATCTACACACGCCTCTCTTGATCCGCGCTTGGCCTTACACCGAACGTTTGCTGTCTCCGAGAGTACTACATTTCACCAAGAGCGAAATGATACTGGAATGCCGAGAAGGCTACCAATGCGAATGCGGGCGAATCGAAGACAGTACGTTTGACTCACGGCCTACTGACCAGATCAAGCGAGAGTTTGGAAGAGTCATAGCAGAGGCGCTCAACCGGCCATCAAAATCCAACGGGGACAACAACATGGGACGTAATCGAATGGATAGTGTGACCAACCAACTAGCCTCCACAAACCTCACCAACGGCACAAATCAAGAACTAATGCGGAAACGAGAGGAAACGCTGCAGCTCTGGTCCTACATCATAACGGAATTCACGGCTCGACACCTAACGTATGACAGCGATCGCCTAATCGCAATAGCAAGTATCGCCAAAGCGCTCTCGCCTATCTTGCAATCAGGATACATTGCTGGCCAATGGACGTTCAGTACCCTAGGTCTTCTCTGGTACCCCAACGATAATTCACGATGTCGGCGTCCTCGACTTGCGCAGGGGCAAAATGTACCCAGCTGGTCGTGGGCATCTGTGGAAGGCTCTCCAATCTTCTTTGACAACACAAGCGCGATGGATCTCGCTTGTCGAGCCTCATTTGGTCCTAAAGGAAAACGCGCAAGCGCATGGTCACCAATCATGGGCGAGCCCCTCGAGCTATCAGGCGCCATGGCAGCAGAAGTCATCTTGCACACATCCTCGGCCTCTCCATCGCAACAACAACAAACGCCCTCGTATACTTTAGCAAAGAATGGCATGACAGTAGACTTTACACCCGACGTTGTACCGCCACGCGGTGAAGACACACTGCAGGATGGCGAGACGCTCGTTTGCATCCTTGTTAGCATGACGTTCCGTTCCTCCATTGTCGGTATCGTGCTCAAGCCCTCGCCCGAGGGCAGCAATACATACCGCCGCGTCGGGCGCTTCGAATGCTACGACTGCACGCCCGAAGGAATAGATCACGAGATGAGCGAGGACGCCGAAGCGCTATTTGAGCATTGGTTCCCTGAGATCCAGGACATGACGCAGTTGGATAACTATCCGCAGCGAACTTTTACTGTCATTTGAGTCTGCATGTTGTTTCGCCTAGAATTTACTATGGTAGTTGTGTTGTTTTTCTTTGAATCTTGGTTCAAAGAGCTGGAGAGAAGGACACGCGAGAATGATGTAGTTAAACGCTCCTTTCCATTCGCTTCATGTAATTCGATACCCCCGCTTCGCTATCTGGCGTTTCCACGGTAGCGCTTTTCCTCTTCTTCTTTTGTGGTTTTCTCGGCTCTTTTGGAGATTCTCGGAGGGATTTTACAGGTAGAGAAAGTGATGTTCATGTTATGTATATACCAAGCATTATGTTTTACATATCAAACGAACAATACGTCAACTGTACGTTCCGAGGCTGCATTATCTGCTGATCTTGGTTTGAGACAGCATCCATTGCTGCCGTACTGCAGCTATTGTACTACCAAAGACGCCGTCATAGATACAAGCGAGCTACTACCTTGGCTACGTCGCGGGCATGCAGCATTGCGCCGGAGTATCATCCGTCTGGAGGTATGGGTGAAAACTTGATTGTTAGGGTATGTACGGAAAACCTTGCATTCGGCTTCTATACTTGCTGCTACGCTATCACTCTGACCAGGGTAAGCGAGAGAGAGAATGCATGATGTGCTGAAGTAGTGCTGGCGTGAGCGAACGAGCTGAGTGCTTCCAGACCAAGGATTGCTGAAGAACATGAGAAATGATGATATGATATTAGTTCTGGTAAAGCATCAACGAATACCGATACTCGCTATAGTACATGTGACCACCTTGGCTCTGACATGTCAGATACAGCTTTATAAGTCCCTCGTCGTGTGTATCACTCCCACACATCAACAACGAGCCTCTTTCCCCCTGCACCCTCCAAAACCCTTTCCAGCACCCCATCAACACCTTTCAACCCACCGGCTACCTTATCAATCGGCTGCGCAGTCATCCAACCCTTCTTGATCCCATGGGGCAGATACTCTTCCACCACCCACCTGGCCAAGTCTTCATTTCCCTCTTCGTAGAGCGGTGCAGACCAAGTTTCGAACACCCTCTGCACGTTGTCCGGTAATACTTCAGGGCCAATTGGGGGCTGCGTTGTGTAGAGCTTTCCGCCACCTAGCTCAGCGAGAATGTTTGAGGCCATGGCGATAGTATCGGGAGTCGAAATCATATCGATGACGATGTCGAAGGGGGCTTGTGCTGCAAGCTCCCGGGCGACTTGATCTGGAGGTAGAGTGTAATCGATCACGTGCGTAGCACCTAGGGCCTGCACTTCATCTCGTGCCCGGGGTGAAGTTGTCGTAGTAACTATGTATCCAGCCTGAGCTAGGTACTGCACCGAAAGGCGGCCGAAGCTTGAACTTCCGCCATAGATCAACATGTTCTTCTTTTCTGCATCTTTGGCGACTGGAGAAGCTTGGCCCGGTCGTCTCAAGCCTAGGCGGCCAGATAGTAGGCCGGCTACACAGACTGCGTTCATGACTAGACTGGCTAGTACTGCTTCATCGCCCCCCTTTGGTACCTTTGTCAATAGCTTCTCTCCTGCTGCGACAATGACATAGCGTTGATATGCGCCGTACTTCATTCCACGCGTGTCGAATTTCTTGACCATCAGGACTCTTTCCCCAATGTTGTAGTCTCGCACGTTTTCGCCAACGGCTTCGATCACACCGGCGTAGGAAGACCCGAGGATGGCAGGGTACGAGACTGGGACCACTGCGTGCTTGGCGATCTTGGCTTCGATGGCATTGAGAGCGGTGACAGATACTTTTACTAGGAGTTCGTTGGGCGAAGGGGTAGGTGTGGGGAGGGATTGGATCTCGAGGGGGGCTTTGAGGGAGGGAAGGACGGCGGCGATGTTGTGAGCCATGATGGCTTTGATGCACTGGAAAGAAAATCGTTGAGTTTGGATAAAGGCATTGAAAACGTGTTTGCAGGGTCTGACTATATACGACTTTGAAATGTTCGCGTTGCATATGCATTTGAGAGTATTGTGTAAGCGACTATAAGGGTTCGGGGACTTTCCGCCGGCGTCATTACAAAGCATGGAGCTGCTCGCGCTCGCGTTTTTTCCACCGAAATGTCTTATTGGTACATTGTGTTTATCACGCCGCTGCCATATCGAGCCCTAGGGTCGGTTGCGTAAGCATGATGCGAGGGGCGCAGGATATCTGCTAGAGGCGCTTCGGAAGAATGTGATGGACTTCAGGCCGGGTCAGCACATCCAGGGTCCTCCATGTGTCCCAGCCGCTGTTCTGATAGTTGCCACATGATTCTGTATGCGGGAGGCCTGAAGTAGCAGCTCCCGCCCAACGAGCCTTGAATAGGGCTAGGTATTGGTGTCTGGCAGGCCGACCTCATTGCTGCGCGAACTCAGGCCTGACCTCCATGTTTGTCTGCACGTGACTCTTCAGTGCTGCCCATCGGTCCTTCACAGCATCCGCGCCTTGTGCTCCGTTTCCAGTTCCAGTTCCAGTCGTTAATTGCGCCAAATTGGCGTTGAATCGCTCCTTCTCCAACTTCTCCAGCTTTTCCTTCCTCTTTTTCGCACCCTTTGTTCTCTTCATGCTCTCCATCTTATGCTTTGGCTGCACTATGCGCGCCTGGCCGACGTCGACTTCGCCATCTGCGCCTGCACCCGGGAGCGCATCGGCAAGTGACTCGAGGTTCGCGATGAGCTTGTTGTTGGGGCGTCTGCGCTTCTGAGACTTGGCCGAAGATTTCTCAATCTTGGATACGAAGGACGAGTGCTTGATCTTTTGCTTGTCGCGCTTGGAGGAAGGGAAGGAGGCTATGTCATCAGGTTTGGGCAGTGATGCTGTCGTGGGACGGACGGCGCGAGCCGACTTTGCGCGCGCTGTGGTGCGCTTCTTGATGGGTGCCTATAGGTGTTCATGAGCACGACTGGCGTATGTGTGGTACTAGAGAGAACATACCATGGTGGTGCTGTCTGAGAGAAATTGAAGCTGCAGTCGCAACGGTCTCGCGCTCTTTCCAGAAAATCCTTATCGATAACTTGTTACCACGTTCGGAAGCCCCACATCCGAGCACTTGCGACGCCGTCCAACCCTCACTGACGTAGAGCTTCACTCTCGTCACACAACACCTCGTTGGGCTCCATTTCCGAGGGCACATCAATCATCGAGTACTGACACAGCCGTCGTTGTAGCACACCAGCATCAATGGAACTGCATCGGGAGTATGCATCGACTCAGCTGCTGCGCGACACAGTGATGCTTTTTGGACCTCCCCCTATTGAAGGTCAGGAGATTTACATGACCACAACCCCTCTAGACCACTGCCGACATTTATCTGCATGATATGGCGTTCCCGGGGCGTGAGGCGTTCGCCTGAAGTCCGAAGCATCTAGTGTGGGCGCAGGCGAACGATGGAGTAGAGCCCGCATGATGTAAGAAAGTTGCTTTTCGGTCTCACTCTCCTGCTCAAACGTCATGTTCGCGGGGCAGCTCCGTTGCGGGCTTTGGCTGGATCAACGTCTTTACCGGACTTCGCCAACTGCTCCCCGTCCAAGATCATGGCGTCGTCGTCCCCAGCACAGGACGGTGAATACATTCACTATCATATGCCTTGGGCCAGGAAGTATGGCGAGACCGATCTGTCCTTCTTTGGACCCTAGAATGCATGGATCGCGATCCTTCTTCATCTACCTCAGCTCTTTCAGGGTATGAGGCGAAATATTTCCTTTTTCACCATCTAGATCTCCGCTGAAACGATCTGAATGGCTTACAACCCCGGTATACACGGGAAAGCAGTATCCGGTATCTACGACACCCTTGTACAACTGTGGCGGAATCTCAGGTCCCAACGCTACGGACTTCGGACTCAGCCCCACGACAATCTTGCAGCTTCGATGCACGCAAGGGTATCACCGATCTGCATCGCATCTCATCATCCCAGGCTGTACTCTTCTATCATTCGCTCCCGTAAGCTGCCTGACCCCCCTCTCGCTTCTATTTCCGGGCTTCCAGACGAAACTACGCGACCCCCATACCCTCGCTGCCGCGACAAAAGGCAATCATTCGCAAAGATACGACGACGCGTGGTCCCTGGTCACTCGGACTTTATGTGCGTATTACGAACTACATCTGCCATTGTCCGGCGATCATAGACATCTGGCATTCTTCACGTTCATGTCGCCGCCGACATGACATTTTGATAAAGATTAATTAAACTCATTTCAATGCAATCCTAGGACGCCCACTGTTCACAATGTGCGACGAGCAAGCCCAGCAAGAGAACTCACTCATTTCTTCTCAGAACCATGGCACGATTCTGGTAATGGTAGCCTGGTTTCTTGCTTGCCTACTAGTGGGTGCTCTCTCACCGAGTCGTCGTACATACTCACAGATGAATTTAGGCTCTCTGTACGGCAGCAAGAATCATCGCCCGATGTAGATCAGAACGCCTCCGTCATTTGACTTGGACCGACGATGCCATCATATTCGTCGCAGCATTGTGCGCTCTAGGGAGCACAGCTGTCATCTCCTCGACGGTTGATTCTGGACTCGGCAAAGCAGGATGCCTTTTGAGTGACGACGATGCAGAGCAGATACAGATCAAGCTATTTGTCGCAACGATATTGTTTTTTCTGACGGTCAGCATATCGAAAGGCTCTATACTACTCTTCCTTTACGACCTGGCGGAGACTATTTGGAGCAGGGCCAGCGTCATCGTCGTTAGTATAATGGTATTGCTTTGGACGATGGCTGTGATGGCTGGCCTGTCCTTTCAATGCGAGATGCCAACGCCCTGGAGAATATGGACTGGCAAGTGTATACCTTTGGTAATTGGGAACGTTCTGTCAGGGCTGGAAGACTAGCTGACATATAATTAGATACCATTCTGGACAGCTGCGATCGCGATCGATATTGTCCTAGAGGCAGCCGTCGTGGCCATCTCTGTGGATAGCATCTGGAGGCTGCGTGAATCTTATTGGCAGAAGCTCCTCGCAACATTACTTCTATCACTGCGATTAATGTAAGTACACCTGCTGGACTCGAAATATGACTATCAAGTCTGAAAGTGGAATATAGCTTGATCGCACTATCCATCGTTCGCCTCGTCTACCTTCAACCAGCCTTCGATCGCAACACGGACCCGACGTTTAGGTACATACCGTACGCCATCGCCACCCAGTGTCACACAACACTTGCTGTTCTCATAGTCTGCAGCCTCTGCTTGAAGCCATACTCTCACCTCCGAGCATCCCAATCGCAAGCCCATATGCCCAAGTCCAGGCGCTCAAATCACTGGTCTGGCGCCACCATCGGTGGCATCGGTGGCACACCTTACGAATCTTACGACTCCTTCGCAGCAATCTCTCATATCGTCAGAGAACCCCTTACGTCCATACAAGCTAGCATGTCAACCCCAAATTCTCGTTCCTCATCGCGGTATTCATTGAACAACGATATCTTGTTGCCGGATTCACCTATACCAAAACGGAATGCCAACCCACCGCCGAGGCCACCTCCTCCAAGTGAGGAACAGCGCCCGGACCTGAGTATGTTTACCAGGACCACCACAGCCAGGCAGCCGCCGGTCGTCACCAATCTTGGTAATCTGAGAGGAAAAGATATAAAGATAAGACCAGCTACCTGAGGCGAATGGGTCTGGTTTAAGGCTGGAGATAGTAAGCGGGGTGTAAACCTAAAGCGGAGTATAAAGCAAATCAGCAGGTTTGAGAGCTACAAACATGCTTTAGGTTGATTGACGCGACATCGATGATGACCTTTTGCTGCATCTATTTCTATCATGAATAATCTAATTTGAAAAGTAGCCATAAGCGAACACCTGCGTTCCCCCTGAGTCAGAGATGCCCGAGTAATGCGCGAAATCCTAGGGTGGATCTGGTCAGGTAGTACGGTCCATCATCGTGTTTCGAGAGCAAAAAAATGAATAAGAGACAAATCTATACACAGTTCCTCGTAGCACTGGTTGCCGAACCTACCGAGAATCCAAGTACCTGTATGTCTCTTACCCATGCAAGTACCCAAGCCTTTCCTTTTCACAAGGTGCGCGATGTGTGGCGCCAGTCGTCCAACACGGTACTTGGCACTACGACCGTCGACCTCAAAACCCGAACAATCATCTCTATAATTCCTTTGACAAGCCCCGCTCCATGTCGCAAGATACACGATTCCTTCATTCCACGCCCTTCTACCGTTCGTCTTGGTCGCCACCCCACTCTAACAAGCAATCGCCACTTGCTGCCACCATGACATCAGCGACAATCTTCGACCCCACGCACGTCGACTTGACAACGGCAAACCAAGCCGACATAGTCTGCTACTTCTCCATCAGCTCCAACGAATACAACGGCCTCCTCTCCCTACGCATATCCTCCATCTTCGTAATCGGCCTCGTATCCACACTCGTCACCTGCTTCCCAGTGATCGCGCGTCGAAAGCCCAGCTGGAAGATACCACTCGGTCTCTACACATTCGCCCGCTTCTTCGGCTCAGGCGTCATCATCGCAACAGCGTTTATCCACCTGCTGGATCCGGCGTACGAGGCGATTGGCCCCGGGAGCTGTGTTGCTGCTAGTGGAGCTTGGGCGGAGTACCCGTGGTGTGCGGCGATTGTGCTGGTGTCTATTGTGGCGGTTTTTTGCGTCGATCTTGGGGCCGAGGTTTATGTTGAGCGGCGGTTTGGAGTTGTGAGAGTAGGGGATGAGGGTGCGACGGGTGCGTTTTTACGCCGGGGTGGCGAGGACGGTGCGGAGGTTCTGAGCGATACGGGGGCTGAGGCTCACCAGTGCGATCGGACGGGAAGAGGGAAGAATACTTCCAGCCTCGATAATGCTTCCATTGACACTACAACTACGAAAGTTCGCCTCTCCTTTGCTCAGCAAATCGGCGCGTTCCTTGTCCTGGAGTTCGGCATCATTTTTCACTCCGTGATCATCGGTTTGAACCTTGGTGTCGTGGCTTCCTCTACCTTTACGACGCTGTACCCGGTTCTCGTCTTCCATCAGTCTTTCGAGGGCCTTGGTATTGGCGCGCGTCTTTCTACTATTCCTTTTCCTAGCCCCAAGAGCTGGATGCCGTGGGCGCTGTGTGCGCTTTATGGGTTGACGACGCCAGTTGCGATCGCGATTGGGTTGGGCGTGAGGACGACGTATATGCCTGAGAGTAAGGTTAGTATGATTGTGCAGGGTGTGCTCAATGCGGTGAGCGCGGGCTTCTTGATCTATAGTGGGCTTGTAGAGCTGTTGGCCAAGGACTTTTTGTTCGATAAGGAGAGGACGAGGAACTTGGGGAGGTTGGGATTGATGGTTGGGTACGTGTTTGTTGGAGCAGCTGTTATGGCGGTGATTGGATATTGGGCCTGAGGTCCTAGGAGGTGGTTTATGGATACTCTACGATAATAAGTCTGGAGTGTCTGATTCTACATGCCCTAGCGCTTTTGTGGCGGTTGATAGCAAATTTGGTGGAAAAATTACTTGACGCGGATAAAAGAGAATTAGGGATAAAGCTTGTTAGAAGGAAGCATGTGGCAATAACGTTTTTGGAAGCGTGTCTCATGGAATATATATCCCAACGTCTCGATTTGCAAGTAGATTCTCTTGAGACAAGCCTTCCAAGCGTTGAATGATAACCGGAAAACACGGTGAATGATAGGTCAACGGAGTACTTTACCAGATAACTGGACTGTTCGTCTATTTGGGGCGCTTCTTGAGCAGGATGTCTTTTGCGGTCCAGAACGGGCTGGAGAGCTGAAAGTACAGCGGATTCACCAACGAAATCTTTCGTATTGATACTCGGCCCCACGCCGGCAAAAAAAAGGCCGTCTCTCCACACATAGCCTTGTGTGACAACCGAGCAAAAATAAATGGTAGCTGTTCTCCGCTCCCAGAATCGAACTAGGGACCTTTCGATAACAATTGCTATTACAGTCGAACGTGATAAACCAACTACACCAAGCGGAGTTCTCTGTTCCTTGAAACAGGCTTGATTCATTTGATGGAAAAAACTGAAATTAAAAAATTTATAACCTGATTAAAAATCTTTTTACCCTGGAGGGGTAAATTAGCGAAAGTCCCTAACTTACCTTCACCCATCCCATCTCACTCTTCAACCTTTTGCGCCGAATACGCACATGGAGCTGCATCTAATCTGCGTGCAACTAGGCTCCTTCTTCCGATCGCCTCCATCGTCGTCGAGGGTAATGACGAGGTTCGTGGCAGACGATACGGCGGAAGCCTTTCCCTCAGTCTTGGTGTTCGTGCGTCGAAGGTATGTGGGTAACCTACCCAGTCAAGGGTTGTTGGCTTCGAGGGCTTTGCGGGCTTCGCGGCAGTGCTGTTTTGCTATTTTGACGTCATTTTCTTTCTTCACTCTCTTTCGGCACTTGAGATAATTCCTCTTTTCACTCACGTTGCTGATCATAGTGGTGGTTGCGGTGGTGGTTGACGATATGGGCAAGGCAGGGAGCCGTGGCAACTCTCATAGTGACATCGAGTGTTCTCTTCCCTTTCTATGTCCTTGCACATAGGCTTACGTGCTGTTAAGGGCTTGTCAGGGTCGAGGAAGGCATCACGGGAGGTAACCATCACGTGTGCCGACCCCCCCCCCCAACACCATGCAACACAGTCTGCCGCTGTTCCGGGCACTCGTAAGCGAGCAATCTCAGACGTCATTGAACACATCATGCTAATTCGGAAATATGTTGTCACGCCGAGCTCGCGATAATGAGATTCATACATCTAGTGCTCAACGTTCGGGTCATAGGAGGCACTGAGACGCTCCTTCCTTCCCATCGAAGATAACCTCACCAAAGCACCACAACAGCATTGCCTCATACACGTCCACTTTCGTACTATTTCATCTATTGTATTGATAATATGTATCCTTCTCGCGAGCCTGAGAAGGCTCATGATTACAGCGTTATCGACGACTGGGCAAATGGATTTCACTGTCATGGAGCATTCGCCCTTGCAAAAGCGCTCAAGAAGACGCAAGAAACAGAACAACGTGTCCAAGCAGTGTCATTTCATTATCTAGCTAAAGTTTCATTAAGAGCCGTTCACGCTCGTGTTGATATCATCATACTCATTCTCATCGTCCCTGACCTAGTATGCAACCAATTGGTTTAAGCCCGCACTCTCACGCTCAAAGTTCTTGTGCTGAGAGATCGAGTACAAGTATGCGCTGGTAAAGTCCGTAGCCTCCTTGACCATGTTGACAGCCTCCTTGAAGCTCTCGGGCTCAACCTTGTTGGCAGTGACGACACCGTAGCTGTTGACTACATCGCCAGAGGCGGAAAACTCCATGCCAGGTAGGTCAACCGCCATCTTGATGAAAGAAACCGCCTCGCCAGTACCGCCGATGGCCTTAAGGTGACCAAATGCCTCGCGGACCCAGTGAACGGCGCGACCGTTCTTACTGAGGGTCTCGATAGACTTGGCGCCGCCGGGCACGAAGACACTGTCGTACATGGTAGAGCGCTGGCCCTCGAGGTGATGATCTGCTACAACTCCAGATCCGCTCCTGTCCTCGCCCTCGGCGAAGATCTTGTTTCGCCTGGGAGAAATTGTGAAGGGCAAGGCACCGGCAGCGGTGAGAGTAGCCTTGATGCCAGTGTAGGCAGCCTTGTCGTAACCGTCAGCGATAAGAATGGCGACCATGCGCGTGGCAATGGTAGGCTTCTCAGGCATGTATTCCATCTGCGACAGACCCTTGGCCTTCTTGTTGTGCTTGGGACGGGTCTGCTTCGTTGGCTGTTCGCCGCCGACCATCTCAGCAACACTCTGGGCGAGGCCAAGGTCGATCTCGCACAAACGCTCGCAAAGGCGCTCGTAAACAACAGGGTCGTCACAGTGGTCGAGCTCGAAAGCGAAAGCGTCCTTCATGTGCATCTTCTCGTTCTCCGACATGGAGTTGTAGAACAGCTCGGCCTGATTCTTGTGTTCCCTGAATTTCTTGCTCTGCATGCGAGCCTTGATACCTACAGTCTTCTCGGGATAATCGATATATGCGCCTTCCTTCCCAGTCGCAGGAGGGACAGTCTGGAAGCGGTTGGGCCAGTAGTTGACCTTGCCTTTGGTGATGGTGTGTCTCATAGCACCGTCGCGGTTGAAGTTCATAACAGGGCAGACAGGCTTGTTGATCGGCAGCTCCTCCCAGTTGACACCAAGGCGAGACAGCTGTGTGTCCTGGTAAGAGAAGTTGCGGCCCTGCAGAAGAGGGTCATTGCTGAACCCGATGCCTGGAACAATGTGACTTGTGCAGAAAGCAACTAGAGTGGGAAAAAAACCAAGTCAGTGCATCGCTCACGATCATTGAGTACAGTCGGAACTTACCTTGCTCAGTCTGGGTAAAGAACTCATCCGGGTTCCGGTTCAGCTCGAGCTCACCGATGTATCGGATAGGTACAAGCTCCTCGGGCCATACCTTGGTAGCATCAAGAATATCAAAGTCGAAGTCGTGCTCCTTAGCCTCAGGGATGACCTGAATACCAAACTTCCATTTGGGGTAGGCGCCGCTGTCGATGGCCATCCACAAGTCCTTGCGGTGGAAGTCGGGGTCCTGTCCGGCAATCTTGAGTGCCTCATCCCATACGAAGCTGTGCACACCAAGCTCAGGAGTGAAGTGGAACTTGACAAAATGCCTCTCTCCCTTGGCATTGATGAGGGTATAGGTGTTGACACCGAAACCCTGCATCATGCGGTACGAGCGAGGGATAGTACGGTCGGACATGGCCCACATGAACATGTGAGTGGCTTCTGGGTGCATATATTGAAAGTCCCAGAAGTTGTTGTGAGCAGTCTGGGCTTGAGGTACTTCGCAGTCGGGCTCCGGCTTTCCAGAATGAATCACGTCCGGGAACTTCATCGAGTCTTGGATAAAGAAAACAGGGATGTTGTTACCAACAATGTCCCAGTTGCCCTCTTCAGTGTAGAACTTGACGGCGAAACCGCGTACATCGCGGACTGTGTCTGCAGATCCACGGCTTCCAAGTACAGTAGAAAAACGGAGGAAAACGGGAGTCTCGCGTGATGTGTCATTGAGGACGCCGGCCGATGTTACATCTGCGGCCGACTCGAAAAGGGTGAATTTTCCAAAGGCACCGGAACCGCGGGCGTGAACGACGCGTTCGGGGATACGTTCGTGGTCGAAGCGGTGGATCTAGTGCTGTTAGTCTCCTGCTGTAGTTGTCGTTGTCCAGAAGCAATGAAGCGCACCTTTTCACGAGCAAAGTGGTCTTCCAAGAGCTGAGGGCCGGTCTGGTCGTCGGTGGCTATCTTCAACCAATCGTCGGTATTGCTCTGCTTAACACCGTAGTCGCTCGTAATCCTCCATTTGTCGTCATGAACGTCCTTGGTGACAGCCGCGAGCTGAGCCATCTTGCCCGTCTTCTCGCCAGCGAGGCCCTTGGCCTTCTCCGCAACGTTGCCTAGCATTTCAGACACCATGTTCCCGGAAGTCTGTAAAGGTTGAGTCGCTTAGCAGCTTCAATGGTCGAGGTGGCGGTTTGGTGGCTCGCGGCGCGCTTCTCTTTGTATTGGAGCGTGTTGCAGGCATCTGTTTACTTTTTGACGTCATGACGACGTGAGCTCACTGCGCTTCGGCTTTGAGTTGCCTAAAGCCTCTGCCACGCAGCTCTATCCGGACAGTAAATGCGCTCTTGCGACGCGCTTCAAGGTGGAGTTGATGCGACTGGCCAATAGCAATATCGATGATGTTCGATCATCGCAATTTGTACGATTTCCATCGACTGCCGAACGACGCCGATGTGCCACGCGAGACCCAGCTGGGCCGCTTTGCCATGCGCCCCGCGCCTGATCTCGGTCATGAATAAATCGAGATTCGAGATTCGCATGCTGAGCAATGCTCATTCTAAGGCCTATCAATCATTGATCCTGCTTTACTCTTTTTCAGCGGCTGAAGCTGTGGCGGTCGACCAAAAAAACATGGTTGCTCAAAAATGTTTCGCTGTGACGTCAAATGACGATATGGACGCGTTCCACATGTGAGTGCCCAGCAACGCATTTCCCCACCGTGCAAGGCGATGGTCAGGGCGAAGAAAAGTTCTGGGGGGTGGGGGGCAACTATATGTTTTGTCTGGCCGGAAAAGTCATCATAGAGTGACTGTGGTGAAGAAAAATTCAGTCTGTGCTCCGTGAAAGCCCCGGATCGAGTGGGACACGAGCTCTCGCCGTATGCACTGGGATGACGTTCGGCTAGCTTCAGCAAGCTACGCAAGAATTCCGAGGTCGCTACGCTGACACCGGATGCCACGATAGCCGTTTCGTTGGTTGCATGCTAGGAGAACGCCAACCGTTTTCGAACCCAAACTGCATAGTTCACTGGAACAAATCAAACCGTTGCATGACGCGTCTTGGGAACCAGATAGAGACTTCGGAAGCTATTCCGCATTGCAAAGCTTCAGGAGACAGGTTCTCACGCAGTTTGCAAGCCACCCAACACTAGTGCGGGGATTTACTTTGCCACTAGGCTAAACGGTTTCCAATGTCTTGATAGCGCGCTCTGTGATACGAAAGCGACCAGGGTAATCGCGAAGTCACGAGAGGTATGTGCTGGAACATATGCTGGTACAGTTTGGGGGATCTGCAACAGAAGATAGTGTTGGCGCACCCTGCGACAGTTCGAAAGCCGCGGTCTTACGGATAATCTGCTACCAATGACAGAGCTTCTGTAGATCTTTTATAAGTAGGCATGGGCTGCATTTTCGCATCAGCGCCCAATCACGCCCCGGCTGATCGACGGGTGTGGTACGCGCTCATTGTACCTTGCATTTGTATCTCAAATCTCCGCATGATCCGGAAGAGGTCGGTATCGACAAGACGGCCTTGGTGAGCAACAGCGAAATTGTACATGCCGTTGTAGTCTTCTCTCACTGTGCTGGACGGCTAAATAAAACCTTGTTGCAAAAAAAAAAAAAAGGCCAGGCTCTGTTGATTGTTCCACAATACACCATCCCCAGCGTTGAGTTTGTCAGCTCACGTCAAAGCATATGCGAAACCTAGGCTTGGTTTATTTCGAGCACAATTGATTACTCGCCATCGCAAGCGGTGGGTGGTGACTCTTCTCGGCTGGACACTACAAAAAAAACTTTTGGCAGAAGGCAGTGCATATACGGAGTGAGTCGACAATGATTACACGAGCGAGGACTGGACTGCTCCAAGATGGTTTGTCAAGCGGGACGAATGGAATTCGGCAACTACCGCCATGGCAGCTTGTGGAGCATGGGCTAGCAGCATCCGTAAATGTATTGCCCTCACGCCATGCCTGTCGCTGTGCAAACGTACCGTGTAGACGCGCCTGACCCGGCTAGCACGACGCATCTCGGACGCAGATCCTCTTATAGTAAGTGGGCAAGGAAGAACCCTCAACAACATGCAGGACATGTGTGCTATCATCGGCAAGAGGCTCAATAGCCGCGACAGCGCGAAGGAAGTAGACGAGACACGGATTTCGTCAAGAGGCGGGGCAAACCCATTTCTTATTGTCGATGCTGATCAGGCGCTCGCCAATGTTGACGTATGGGCTGTGATGTTCGACGGGTCGGATGCTCATATACAGGCCGAGTGGGGCATGCTGTGCCTCTTACGAATCCACATGATTAGTTTGAGCAGCTTCCATATAGGAATGCTGCCCGATGCTAGACCTGCTGTCGACGGTTTGCATAGTAGGCGGAGGAATTGAAGGAAAGGGCCGCTGTCACAAGCGCACCGTGGTATAGCGCAGTCTAAGGTAGTGCTTCGCGCGTGGTAAGCGCAACCGAGAGATGGCATCCTGGAGATCACCGCCGGGCTGACCTGGACGTGATCCGATTCACACAGCATCCTTCGAGGCCATTGCGTGAATCAAGGTGGGCAAGGTCAGCTCACGACGCGACCTGCTTCAGCACCCCACAGTGAGTGCAGCGATGTGTCCATGCGTGATGAAGAAAAGGTCAGATTGCCGAAAAAATGCCGGACCGCATTGGTCAGATGAGGCTACGGTGATGTGGCCACGGTGATGCGGCCATGGGAACAAGCCACATGCAGTGCCGAAGGGCAAGCGAATAGCACCCTAATCTCCAAGCCGCGAGCTGCAGCAGCCCAAACGTGGAGGGCGAGGGATGTGTCGAAACAGGGCTTGGTTCGTGTAGTCGACGGTTCCGCACTGAAGCGCGCGACATGACTGTTGCAGGCATACGATGTGCGTTGCTTCTGCGCGCAAAACCTGCCATGGCGTAGGCTTAGACGGTGCGTCTCGCAAAACGAAACAGGCCGCGTTGCTTTTGGATCATCGGCGGCGCGTCTGCGTTGTGGAGTTCCTGGTCGCACAGGTCGATCAGGTTGAAGCGGGCCGAAAGGCTAGAGCGCTTCGGGCAAGGCGTCGACAGCTACCCCTGCGGCCGTTGGGGAGACGTAGAACAAGAAATTTGACAGGCTACACAGCATGCGCCGAACAGGGCCTGTATATCGATGATGATGCGCAGCAGGATGCATTCAGCCTTCTGGTAGCGCATATGATCGCACTGTGCTTCAGGTGACATTCGTGCCGTCGTCGTAATGTGGAGACGGACACCCGGCAGTCACATCTGATGGGCAGTCGGCCAATTGCCCCTTCACTGTGGCCTTTTTGAACCGACGCTGACGTTGCGAAGCCAGCTTGGCGGGCGCATAGTTTGTTGCTTATTTGCAATTCTGCTGCTCATTTGGTTTGGGACTATGGATGTGGACGGATGTGAGAAACATGCCATGTTGCTCTCACGTCGCGAATCATGGGCCATGGTCGCCGTCTGTGTGCGAAAGCTTGCCATTTCCAATTTTGGACCCGCCAATTCACGGATGCTGTCATAACGCTTCACTTGACCTCACCGGCGGCGGTGTCGCTGGCCTTGGGGTGGGTATGTGATATGCGAGGGCGGCCCTTATCATTGCGTCCAATGTTACACCCGTGTCTGTCCCAGGAAACTGAAGGCAAAAAGGCACGACAAGTCGGATGGAGCTGGCGAAGAACAATTCAAGGGCAGAGGCCGCTGAGGCGACAAGGGTGCCATGTGCCAATGGTGTGCATTCGCGACAGGAACAAGGGTGACTTTCCTCGGAAGTCCGGCCAGGGCGCGTCTGGTGATTTAGGTACATTGCTGGTTGAGTTGACGCTTGAGTCAGAAGGCACAAACAGACTCGGAACTCTGGTCGCCAACGACGATTAGTTGGGGGATGTCCGCAATTGGCGTGACATGCGAGGCTGCACTCGTCCACATGCAAAGGTGGTGCAACTAGTAATGCGACGGATGGCATGGTGCAGTATTGAGGGTTAACTCAGCAGCAGAAGTTGTACGAGTAGGCCCCCGACGAAAGAGTCAGCCCTGTGGTCTGATACGCAACAATGGTGCGTGACAGGAGTGGGTGGGCTGTTTTCCGATCCCCCCCCCCCCCCCCCCCCAAGGATAGGCTATTCGTGAGCTAGAGGGGGGTAGCGTTTGCAAGCGGGTTAGTGTTGGGGGCCCACGGTCGCGGCTGTTTGGTGGTTTTATGTACACAGAGTCGGGCAGCAGCCATGTGACGAGGGCGAAATCAATAAATGTGCCATGATTTCAGATGTGCAGTGCAGTGCCGTGCAGTGCAGTGCAAGTGTCGGCCAGCGGATGGCGGGCAGCGGCTGGTGCACCGGCTGTTTCCTGCCAACGTGTCGCTTGACTCTGCGGAGACGCTGGGCAATCCATGGGTTGGGTTGGGGGGTGGGGTGCGAGAGCGAGAACGGGCTGCTCGACGGCGGCGCGGATGTGAAGGATGATGGTGAGGAGAAACGGCGTGGGGCGTGATTGGAGGTCCGCGATGCAGCAGTGCGTCGGTCGTCCAGGCACGGCGATTGGGCCAAAGGCGCCTGCCCGGTCACAGCTATGGCGGTGGATAGGAGGCGGGATCACCCTGGCTGATGCGATGCTGGCTGCAGCTAGGCGTCAAGGCTAGCAGCTCCGCGTATGTATGTCCTTGTCTTTCCGCACGGAGCCAACGGCTGTACAAGACTGTCGCGCCTCGTAGCAAACGGGAGCGGAAGCAATCTAACAATCTTTCGAGGGTTACCGCCAGGCTGGCACGCTGCAATGCCTCTGTTATAAAACTCTCTTCGCTGCCCGCCGCCTCCCTTTTGGACGCTCCGACCAATTCCTCACCCATCTAACTAGCACATATCTGCTCGAGGTACACTACTACTTGCCCACCACCTGTCTAGCCGTCCTGCTGCTGCCACTTTTGCTGCTCCCGCTGTTCCTTGTACTATTGCTCCCCCGTCTCTTCCTCGACCACACACGCAAGTAGCATCTTGAAGTCTGCATACTAGCTTGCTTGCTTGCTCGCCATTCTTGATCTTCTTGATCTTCTTCTTCTTCTTGATCTTCTTCTTCTCTTCTTGCCCGAGACTACCAGACCTCCCCCGTCGAGCTGTGCTCCGCATCGCCATCTCCGCCTCAATCCCCGTCTCCAGCTGCCACAACAGCAGTCTGCCCCAGAGGAAACAGCTCCCCGCGCGCCCACCAATCAGCGCCTACTGCCAACTCGCACCCCGCCTGCCTGCTGCCCGTACCCAGCGCCGCCCTCCCACGCCGTTACAGAAGGCGCTTTCCCCGCCGTACGACCGCGCCTTCCCCGTTCGCCCACCCCCACCAACATGTGCACCAAGGTCGTACACAAATATGGCTGCGGCCACGAGATTGCGGAGAAGGCTCCATGCGCGACTTCAAGAACAGCGCCCTGCGGAGTCTGCAACACCAAGACGGTCAAGCATGACGAGAAATGTGATAGATGCGACCATTGACCGGTACTGCCTTCCTCCCCCAAACTCTGCGCGTCACGCCTTGTCTGACCAGCCCTCCGTTAGTGTGCTACCATCGAATTACCTGCACGATACCCCCTCATGCCCAGCCAGTCGCACGCTACCGACTTTCGCCGTTGCCGCACCATCTTCGTCCGAGCATTTTATTGCCCATCTTCCGCGTCTAGACGCACAACCACCACCTACCCTGAGGCTTCTGTCTCTTCCCCAGGCTGCATTTCACGGCGTCACGGAATCAAACAAAAGTAATGGCGTTTCTACCGGCATTGGGGCTTATTTGGACTGCGGGGTCACCAAGTCCGGCGTTTTGGGATACAGGCTGGTGTTGCGAGACACTTCCTTACTTGTACCACCTCACAGCCTTTTTTCTTTCTCTCTTCACTACATGGATACCACGCTTTCCTAATATGGTCGCGCGATGCGACCACGCTGAACCTGACAGCCTTTTCCTTCTTATCTTGTCATTGCTATCTCTATATCATTGTATGCGGCCTCTGGCACTCCCCCTAGCCTTTATGTGAGGAAGGAAACCCAATATACGAGCAAGTCAATCAATGCGCAGGCACCCGGAATGGAGGCCCCCTTCTTGAATCGGGCAGCCCTAATTCATCTGTTGAGCTCATATTTGCACTGCGCGACTTCCGCGCACCTCGAGACCAATTGAACAACCAATCACCCAAGGCTGATCTGCAACACAGTATCACGCAGAAGCAGCCATATGCACTACCGTTTTTCGCCAATCGCCCTGGTCTACGCCCTCTAGCGACGGCCAGGAGGCTTCGGCGAGTCACGCATGCATGCGCCTCATTTGCTCGTTATATTAGCGCTCAGCAACTTGTATAACAGCCTTGCGCTAAACACCAGGTAGCCGAACGTATGCGATCAAGGCATTGGCTATTCTTGGATTGCAATAGGATCCGACAAGTCAGACACAGGTTTTGTCATGCAGCACATGCTAGGATCCAGCCTCGGGCGTAACACTCGACCTGGAAATGAGAGCAACATGACATGATGGTGCGGGCATACGAGTCTTACCGCACATCCGATCCTTCGAGGGACGGGCCGTGGCATGTCGACAACCATTGTTACCTTTGCTTCTGTCACGAACAGCAAGCAGATATCTGTAATGCAACACAGTCGGGCCACGCTGTAGATTGCATGGAGCAAACACGGCAGGCTGATGCCATGACCTTCCGCGTGATGAGACCTCATAGCCGCGGCCTATGCGAGACTATGCTCCGATCGCCAAATAGCCGAGTAGAAGAGGTATATATGAGCAGCTGATATAGGTCGAGCGGCGCATTGGCTCGCCTGCAGCCAACCGGGTACCGGTTCTTCTAGAAGACATTCAGGCTGACTACCATAGCGGTTCACCCCAAAGATGAACCGCACACGGCGCCAGCAAGCCTTGCCATCACATACACACACACACACACACACACACACACACACACACACACACACACACAC